>SNQJ01S0063466.1:0-41092 GCA_010110895.2 Picea sitchensis
GAAGTACATGTAGGCCCTGAAAATAATTAAAGAAAAATAGGAAAGTGTCAGGTTGGCCCTAATGTTAAAAGGAAGTGACATAAATGGTATAAATAAACATCATTATACATTCATTTGATACAAGTTGAATTTCAGAGGTAATAAGAAGAAAAGAAGGTCAGATTTCAAGGGAGGATGAAGTCTTTTGGTGATGTGTTCTAAGGTATGTTATTTTCAGGTCATCTTACCATTTTCACTATAAATATTTTTATAGAACTATTTAGACAGTGAAATCTCTATGGTATTGAGAAGACATATCAAGGTACCTCTGGTAAAAATTTCATCTCTTGATTCACTACAATTATGCAGATACACTCTGTGGAAGATAGGGTTTGTGACCAGTCCTGAATCTAGTCAATAAACAAGTGTTCCGAGTAAAACAGTCATAACTTGTTCATCGAGAATCCAAATGAAGTGGGAAAAATTTCATTAGAAAGAGTACATAATTTAGTTTCTTGTGTGCTACTTTCTGAATGGGATGTTAATTATTGAGTGCAGGTCATTCTTTTCAAGTTCACTCTCCTGAATAGACCAGAATTGAATAATGTCTACCATTCTTTCTATAACCGCCTTTTGGGGAGGATTCAAGGAGTGAAAATTGGAGGAGTTTTAGAGAATACATTGATTAATATTATATACAGGATCAGATTACTCCAAGAATTGAAGAATTGCAAAAATTGAAGAAGTCTCAAGAAGCATTATCAGGTTCTATGTGATGATTGGTTGATGGTGATGATTTAATGTAAAGTTTTATTATCTCTCATATATTCTTTGG
This sequence comes from Picea sitchensis, assembly GCA_010110895.2. NCBI lineage: Eukaryota > Viridiplantae > Streptophyta > Pinopsida > Pinales > Pinaceae > Picea > Picea sitchensis. The sequence goes on from SNQJ01S0063466.1 coordinate 815, forward strand.
TGGAAGGAAGGGGCAAGGATGGAGAGTTCAACTCTCTCTTCATATTGGAGGATTGTATCTTCCTCTTGGAGGTTTATCCCTCCCTTTACATTTGGAAGTTGTAGCTACCTTTGGAAGTCATTACTTCTCTTGAACAATAATTATTGATTATTTCTCATATATTGTGTATGGTCTATTGTGGTGTATTGGTGTAACTCTTATACTATTGTTCATTTCTCATTGGATATAGTTGAATGGTTTAAGTATAAGTTGAAAAAGGTTTTAAATTGTACTTGATATTGATTCACCCCCCTCTCAGTATAAACAGAGGAGGGATCGATGAGAGAAATTCATATCCACTATATCTCCCTCAAAGATATGGAACTGGAAATTGACATTGAGAAAATGTTCCTCGACGACGACCATCTAGAGAGCACTGCTCCCCAAAAATCTCAAATGGAAATAATTGGGACTAGCACCTTTAAGGAAGAAGAGTTTTTTTATGTTTTAGAGCTTTTTTTTTTACAACGAATCCAAAAATTTGGTTATTAAAAAGAGAGATATAAAGAATAAGAAGTGGAAATATCGTTCATAGATTAACCTACAGAACATGCGACCTTCCCAGATCTCCCAGATACACTGAGAAACTACAAATTCTCTAGACAACTCTATTGACAGCCTTGAAGTAGAGATTTTCATGTTAAAGGACCAAATCAAAGAATTGGAGGGAGCTCTAATGACCCTTCCACTGTTGGCTAGTCCTTTAACAATGATCAGGACTACCACACCTGTGGAAAATTTAAAAGGACCAACAATCCTTCTCACATCAACTCGAGGCTATGCGACAGATAATATAAAGAGAAGAATGTAATTAATAACATAGTCTTGGGAGATGTCAAATATTATGGTCTCTTTTGGAACAAGAGTGCATGATTTTCATGAATATCTACAAGTAGATTTGAAAAATGAGCAAGGTTTACACCTCGATGCAGTTGTACCATTTGGTGTTAAAGTTACTAGTATGACATAATTGAGTTTTAGAGAGGAGGATCTCCCTTCCCCAAATCGAATAAACCAACTAAACGCATGCTAGAAAGAAAAGGTAAAAAACATGAATGGTATCATTCAAGCATGTAGCCAGGCCATATATAGAAGAGACAAATTATTCAAGAGGCTAACTGAGATAGATCTAGATGGAAGCACCAATTAAGTCCAAGACCCAAAATTGATATTCAACTCATTTTTTTTAAACAATCAAGCATTTGATGAACAAGTTGAGATCTCTAAAGGGTTGTCATTTGAAAATTTCTATGGCATTCTTGAATATGGTGAAGATGATGTGAAAAAATGGCTAGTTGATTATTCGATTAAAAAACAATATATTGAAGAAGAATTGCACAACATCTCTATTGATCTAAGGGACTTGGAAAGTGAAATATTCAATATAAAAATCCAACATAAAATCAATGTGGTTCCCTTGAGGAGCTACATCGAGGAATGGTTCAAAAAGGATGTCGACAAGCTTACCAATGAAGGGAAAAGTCAGGTTGAGACAATCCCCATAACCGTCGAGGAAATCCATAAAAGGACATCAATGATCAAATGACAATTCATGAGATACCATCATAGTAAGTTCATATTGATCACATTATTTTTTCTTTGTCAAACTCTTCATCCACTTACTCTAGCTCTTTAAATATAATTTTTTTACCGAGGACTCACAATTTTCTCTTTCTTCTTGCCAAGTCTTGTTATCTTCCATTGCCCACTTTCTTCTTTCTACAATCTTGATTCTTATACATATTCTCTTTATGGTCCGCGGGAGCCCCAATACCAATCATTATGACAAACACATTTAAATTTCAGATAATATGTATTGAACTATATATATTTTTACAAATTCCAGGAGAGTTATTTTGTGAATAATCTCGACTATATTTTGTAACCCAGTTTATCTGAATATAAAATATTTGAGGTTGTTGTATCATTATATTTTTTTTGTTTCCCATGTATCATAGTGTCAATGTTCTCTTGTGCATGGCAATCATTTTAGTATAATTTTTATGTGATCAAATATCATTAGCCCTGCTACGATGGATGTGAGAAAGTTTTATTTATTTACTTTATATATACAGATGTGTGCATCTCCTAGTCCATTCAGAGGAATTCTCTTTTTACAAGAAAATTTAAAAACATCATCCATTTTTTGTTGTATCTATTTTACTTTAATTTGAGGCTCTTCTTTAAAGGTCCCACATTTTACAAATTTATGGTGTTTTACAATGTTTAATATTGTTTGATTGAATTTTTGTAATCTTAAAAAAACTTTAAATCATTTTCATGGCTACATATAGTAGGCTACCAATCATTGATATGTATTTCCTCTGATATGTAGACTTTGAATCATCATCTTTGCTCAACTTGCAACTAGTTTGCATGGGAGTGATAACTGGTTTGCAATCTTCCATTCCGAACCTCTTTAGCATTTCTGTGATATACTTGGTTTGAAAAATAAAAATTCCTTTGTTGCTTTGACATATCTGAAGTCCTAGAAAGAAGGATACTTCTCCAAGTAATGACTTTTCAAATTTATTCTTCATATCCTTTGCAAATTTCTAGCTTAACCTGTCATCATCACTACCAAAAATAATATCATCAACATTTACTTCAATTAATAAAATACTATCTTGACTTACCTTGATGTAGAGGTTGTTGTCTGCACTTCCTTTTATGAACCCTTCCTATTGTAGATATTTATCCAGTCTAGAGTACCATGCTCTAGGAGCTTGATTTAAACAATACAAGGCCTTCTTTAATTTACACACATAATATGTGTTCTATGACAACTGAAATCCTTCTGGTTGTTCAATGTAGACTTCTTCTTCAAGTTCCCCATTCAGAAAAGAAAATTTTAGGCCCATATGACACACTTTAATATTTTTGGAGCATGCATAAGATAAAATAAATCGGATTGCTTCCATTCTGGCAACTGGGGAAAATGTCTCTTCAAAGTCGATTCCTTCAACCTACGTATATCCTTTGCATACAAATATAGCTTTGTTCCTTGTAACTTGCCCATATTCATTCAATTTATTCCTGTATACCTACTTTGTGCCTATCACATTCTTATCCTTTATTCTTGCAACCAATTCCCAAGTGTCAGTTTTCTCTATTTTATTCAATTATTCATCTTTGTTCGCCTCTTCAAAATAGGTTGGTTGAATCGTATATGAGAGTGATAGGTGTGTTTATTCTAATGAACACATTCTTCTTCTAGTCTCAACTCTTGCATCTTTATTTATGATAATCTCATATGAAGGATGATTCTTTTGTACTCGTCTGTAAGGTGTCTTTCGAGGAACTTGTTGAAATTGCTCTTATGATTCTGTCAAATCCTCTTCATCTTCCCCTTCTTTTTCATATTTTGTTTCTTCTTCATAAATTTGTTCCATTGATTCTTTTTTTTCTTCCTTTAATTCTTGTTTACCTATTTCATCAATTGTTATGTTGACGCTTTCCACAACTTTGTTCAATCATAGGTTGTAACACTTGTATGCTTTCCTTGTACTTGATTAACCAACAGGTACTCCTTTTTCTACATGAGAGTCAAACTTTCCCATTCTTCCATCTTCTCTTTTGATGTGGCATTTGCTTCCAAAAACTCTAAAGTGCTTCACATTTGTTGGTCTTCCTTTCCATAGCTTGTAGGGAGTTTTGTCAGTGTTGTTTCTAAGCATTACTCTATTTTGAATGTGAACTATTGTATGCACTACCTATGTCCAAAACATATATGTCAATTTGTAATCCATTTCATGTACTATCCTGTTATTTCTTTCAACAACTCCATTATGTTGAGGTGTCCAAGCAACAAAGAATTGCCTTTTTCTTCCATGATTACTGCAGTAATCCATAAATTCCTTGGAAGTGAACTTTCCTCCATTATCATATATCAAGCATTTGATTTTTGAATTCATTTCATTTTCAACCATTTCCTTGTAGATCTTAAAGTTTTCAAAAGATTCTGACTTATTATTGAGAAAGAAAACTGCAGTTATTCTTGTATAATCATCAACTAATAACATAAAGTATTTCTCAACTTTAAAAAAATTTGTTGTAGTTGGTCTAACTAGATCAATATGCACAATTTTCAATGGTCTTTTCATTGAATATTCGTTTGATTTAAACCTGGTCTTTGTTTGCTTTCCTTGTTGACAATGCTTGCATAAAGTGTTGGTTGGTTTCATGATCTGGGGAATTTCTATGACTACTTCTCTTTTGCTGACTTTGACAAGTTTATCAAAATTTATGTGACCCATTCTTCTGTTTCATAGCCAACTTTCATCTTCCTTTCCTAGAAAAAAAAATTTCGTTTCCAATTTCAGTTAACACATATATGTTGCTTGAAGTTCTCGCAGCTGTAGCAATCATTTTTCCTGAACCTTCTTTTCTTATCTCTCACTTTTGTGAATCGAAAGTAAATTTATGACCTTCTTCACACATTTGACTCACACTTAGAAGATTATGTTTCATATATTCTACTAGTATAACATTTTCTGCCTTGGTATTCTAGTTCCGCTTGTAGCTTCTTGTTTTTCCTCTTTTCTCTTCTAATAACTTCTATGAAACTCAACAATTCCTCTCGGTAGTCAAATTTTTCCTCTTCAATTTATTCTTCGACTTCTTCATATTCTTCTTTGGCTTCTTCATATTATTCTTCAGAGTCTTTTTTATCAGAGTCTTCTACCACCATGAATAAAACTATTTCTTTCTCACTGTCATTGACTTCATCTTCATTTGATGATGAGATGTCTTCTTTGGTGGATAAGATTTTCTTGAAAACTTTATTTGTGGTTATTTTGGATTTATATGTTTGTTTGATTTTTTAGTAACCTTCATCATTTCTCTTTTTCTTATGAGAACATTTGTTAGAAAAATGACCATTAGCATCACAATTAAAACAAATTAAAAGAAGCTTACATCTATACTTGTCATCAGTTCCCTTGTTCAGTCTTTTGACAAAGTTGGCCACTTCTTCATCATATTTTGAGACGTCACTAATGCTGTTATGTTATTTTTCTTGTTGCTTTCCCTTTTGATTTGATCTTTTGGATGCTTTTAAGGCTACTTCTTTTACATTTGGATTTTCCTGTTCAGTTCTCATTTCATATGTTGTGAATATTCCACATAGTTCGTCCATTCTTATTGAGTTTAGATATCCTCTTTATTCTAGTGTTGATATCTTAGGTTCAAATATCATAGGAAGAGATCTTAATACCTTTTGAACAATTGCATACTCTTTGATTTATTATCCCAATCCCATGATTTCACTTATTATTTCATCGACTCATAAGAATTAAGCTGCAATATTCTCATGTTCCTTCATATTTAGTTGTTCAAATAGACCTTTGTAAGTTTGAATCTTTGCTTCTTTGACTTTTGAATCTCCTTCATAAATATTTCAAAGTTTGTCCCAAATCTCTTTAGCAGATTTACAATGTGCAACTTTGGTGAATATTGTTTCACCGAGACCATTCAAAAGTGAATTTCTGGCTTTGGAATTATTTTGACCAAGTTTCAATGCTTTGTCATTTGTTTGTCGAACTATTTGTACTGTGTATACATCTACAATTGATTGCCAAATTTCAAATCCCTGTGTCTGTATATATGTTTTCATCCTTATGCTCCAAAATGCATACTTATGTCCATCAAACTATGTTATTCTATTTTTATACAAGTTGTTTCTCTCCATGATCTACCTTTCAGTGGTTAAACTATTTTCTGAAGGGACCCACTCAGTAACTAATTGTTGGATTACTGAGAGGGGGGTTGAATCGGTAATAGAGAAATATAATCCTTTTTAACCATATAATCCAAGTGTTCTATCAATGTAGCATTATCATCCAATAAATGCAAAGTAAATAAGCAATGAAAAAATGAACAATCATACACATACATAGTACATCAGTGTTTTATGTGGAAACCCAAAGCCAGAGAAAACCATAGAATTATTTTTCTTATACGTCTTGAATAATTACATTCATTCGAAGCACAAACTTCCTTTGTTTTCTAGCTGCAACTGGAGGGAGGCTCCAACTCCCTAGTCTCTTAGGCTACAACCTGAGGGAAGCTCCAACGCCCCAATTCTATGCCTACAACCAGAAGGAGGCTACAACCCCATAAGTTCTCCGACTACAACTAGAAAATGGATACAACCACCTATCCTTGCCCTGTCCAACCGCCCTAATGTAGATGTACAATGATGAAACCACTGTCACACTATCACTATGATATATACCATTATACAATTGTATCAACATGTACCATTGACCTGCATTCAACCTGTACAACTACCTTGTAATCAATTTGTACCTAAATTGAACATGTATCAACAAAAATACAACAAGTATGCGACCTATAGTGTTGCAACACGTATATGTACGTGTCGTAATTGTTATTCATACTGCATATGTACGCGACCAAACTTTTATGTAGCCTGCGTATGCCTTCTAAAAACTAGGGTTTCCTTTCTCTTGAAAACTTCTGACCCTCTGTAACCTGTCATTGTATCCAGACTATATCTATAGCCTGTTCTCACATATTTTTATCCAAAAGCTCTATATATCTCTCTATTCATGTGCCATATAAATGTGTGTAATCATAAACAATTATAATATCCCTCACATGATCCAAAAATCAAACCCTCTCTAGTATTCAGCCTCTCAATACATCAACCAATTCACAAATAGAATCTCTCAACCATGTACCATAAAAACCTTTAGCTATATGCCAAGAAATGCAAGATCTGCCACAAATCTAACAAGCTGTATCAATGATAAATTATACCAACACTGTATTTATGTAGTTATGACTTATACAAAAGTTTCCATGGAACCAGTAATCACTCTAGGGAGAATTCTCAAATCTCCATAACCATTTCTCATGCATACATCAAAATCCAACTATTCATAGAAATAAAACATACATTTTGAACCATTGGATAGATATGATATATCTAAGCATTGTAGACCTTCCTGGGAGCTTGATATCATAATATAGAACCTCTACATATTCATCACTTCAAGTTTCCATGGCTTTACCAACATGTACACACCCTAATACACTCACAACCCACGTACGTGTGCACCCTAATACACTATCATCCCACGTATGTTTCAGTATTTATGCACCCTAATACAATGTAAACCCACGTACGCCTTAGAAACTAGTGTTTTTTTGTATTCATTATAATTCAAAAACTTTCTTCGTGAACCCTTCGTACTACCTCAAACTTTCATAACTTCAGATGTATCAATGAGTACTTGCAATACATCTTACACAAAAAAGGATATTCAATTTTTTCAATTGTGATAATATGAGAGAGCCTTGCCTCTTATTTATACTTTCATGTAGCATCCCATTTTTCTTATTTTAGGTAGTCTCCATTAACTTTATTATTTAAATAATTTTTTTTGCAAACACTTTGACTTTTTGGGGCTTCTAGATGACTCATGAGGGTCCTCCAACTTCACATGGCCATAACTCTCTAACCGTGAGGAGTTATGTGACATTCCACATACCACTGGAAATGGCATCACAAGAAATATCCATCTAGGATAGTTTCACTGACAAATTCATTTTCCTTCATCTCATTATTCTCCAATTAAGCATGGGTTCTCTAAACATAGTTCTAGGATAACTCAATCCTCAAAGCATATTCCAGTGAGGGATTTCACCCTAAGGGGACCACTTTTGAGTTCATCCATTTGTACTTATTATCAATATTGACAATACAATAATGAGTGACCTTTACATCAAATAAACTTGGGTCCATTACCCAAACCTTTGTGCTACCAAAATTTTCTACTGGACTTTCTTCAAGGGTTGACATCAATGACAACCAACCTTAATAAACATATAAGAATTCTCTTCTTTCATGTTTTGTTCTTTATTCTGACATAAATCATTGATATCTGATTCTTGTTGCTCACTTTGATAGGATTTCTCTTATTCTTGTGTTTCATTTTGATAATAATTTTCTAGTTTGAGCCATAATTCTTTAGCAGATTTGTAGTATATTATATTTTCTTTGACTTGGTCTGACATTCCATCATGGATTTCTTTTAAGGATACTGAATGGTTTCTCCTTGCCTCCTTTGCAGTTTTTCTTTCTCTCTTTGAAGTAGTTAAGTGACAGGGCTTACTTACTATTTAATCCCAAACTCTAGATCCTCTTCACTTCAGATATATTTTCATATTTTCCCTCCATGATGAATAATTTGTTCAATCAAATAAGGGAGCTTCATTTGTGGAGATAACAATGTGTCCACCCATTTCTACTGAATCTACCTTCAATGTTTAAATTGTGCCGAAGGCAGCCACTCTGATACCCATTTTCAACTTTTCACAAATTAACTGAAACAAAAATATTTATTTCATTTTCTCAATCAATATATATAAAAGAATAAATACTTTATTTATTTATTTAAATTCAATGAATACATAAGATCAATCTTTGAATTTCATATTCAAAAAATTATGAGAGACCCAACTCTCTGTTACAAGACACAACTTCTATCTCTCACATCCAACTGGGAAATGAGGAATCCAACCCTCATAACAAGTCCCTACTTGTTGATCTCAGATCCAACTGAGATGTGAGGAATCCAATCCCTATACAATATCCATCTTGTAAACATGCACCAACCTAATAGAATGAACCTTCATTCAATCCATTATNATACTTCAACAAATTCAACTACTCTTGTTCTCACCATTCTTTCTTGTTTTATAGAGTCTTCCAACTGTTGTGAATTTGAATCATTGCATCTTTTGATTTTGAACCATTGCCACTTTTCATTTAAATAATAATATTAATATTTAAATAATATCATTTTCCTTTTTATTATCTATTCATAATTATCATGAATTAAATCTATTTTAATCATTACTGTGTGTTGGTTCCTTTGTCTTCATGAGTTGATCATAGACATGGATCGACTCATCATATCGTTCTCATGCTTCTGTTGCATTCTCAGTTCACTAATATATCATATTTGATCTTTTATTAATTGTTTGTATTGTTATAGTGCTAACTCTCTATTGAATTAAATCTGTATGAGGTGCTTCCTTCAAACCATTTACATATGACCATCTGCACAAAACTACGGGCTTATTGAAATAAGTGAGGTTATCAGTGTCTCACAACTTATGTGTTTGTAACCCAATTTTTCTCTTCATAGGCCTTCAATCTTTCAAAGTTTGAACCTCTTGGCGTGATTTCCTCTCACATTGGTTGATCCGATGGTTACCATGATTCTTGGAACCTGATAAATGGTTTGGCTTCAATCCTTAGACTATCCTTCAAATGGATTAATACAAAGTCCATGAATTAATCATTCATTGAGATGGACGGTTCTCGTTTACTTCAAGAATTTGGTATTTCAATGTTTCAAGGCTCTTCCCTTCGCAATCCTTTTAATTCCTCCAAAGAAAATTATGTCGCAGTGTTTATCAACACTCCCTGTTTAATAATATTTCACATGTCTAGGAGCTAGGATCATGTGATTAGGAACAAAGGAGCTCTTTCTCTTCAGTTATTCAACTATTCATAACTTCGGGACTTTGGGATACTCTAGTTATGAAGTAAGTCAATCCTTCCAAAGTTTTACCTATCGAATAAATCATAATACTATAATAATTGCTTGTTGTCAGTTAGCATCTCATGTTTACTCTATCCTTCCACTAGGTTTGATCTAAGGATCATGTGAGAACCCAAAAGATCTTAGATCAACAACCAACATTAAATTATCCCCTCGACGCTTCGGGTAATGGTTGGTAGGAGAAATTGGATATCCCCAAAGGACATACTCTCAGAGTGACATAGCTTACTGACATCAATGTTGATGTGGCACTTGGTCGATTGGATGCCACGTGTCACTTAGATTTATGAATTACATGTACCTAAAATGTCAATTTCATCTTGACACTTGTCATTATCTTATTGCACCACATGTCCTTGTTGATGTGTTCTTGCTAACATGCATCTCCTGATGTGGCACACATCCTCTTCCTCAATCTAACGGTTTTCATGTGTTCTCCAGGTCTCATGGTCCTTCTTTATGACTTACTCTGTCCTTCAAATCAAATTGATCCAATTGTAAAGAATGCTCTCGGAGCCAATCAATGATCAGGGATGATTGTGGGGTCCTCAACTAGAATGACGTTTAACACTATCGTCAAGTTTCGCAATGGAAACTACACGTTTGGTAGTGGAATTGATGTCAACCATAGATCTATTGGCGGGTGACCATCGACACTTGGTGTGGATTGCAGAACCGTAACTTGTGCATGGTTTATCCTATCTCCCAAAGTCTGCAATTTAAGTTGTGTGATTGTTGGTGGATCAACCACAATCGTTGATCTTTGAATCAATGAGATCTCACGGTCTAGACTAATTGCGGGATTAGAAATAAAGCATTTTTTAATTTTATCTTTGTTCTCTACAATCAATCCATGCCCTTGATCTAGTGGTTTTATATCCAATGCTCATGACTTGAGTTGATTGTTGACCAATCCTCCAATGATCCTTCTTTTGTAATCTGACAGATATGATGCTTGAGATATAATTATTCCAAACTATGACTTCCCCTCGATCTGACAGTTTTTTATTTGTCCAAGATATACATCAACGAACAAGATTTTTTGCATGCTACCTCTCCTGAGATTTAGAGTGAATTCCTCTTCACCTCGCATTATGTCTTCTATGCAACTACTCCTTAAAAGTATTTCAATAAGAAGGATTCTTTATTGAATCCTTTGGAGTTTTCCTTTGGTGATTTCAATACTAATGGAATTTCTACAATGGGCTCTTCCTTCTGATATTTGATTAATGTCCTTTCTTCTGAGCTTGAATATCCTCATACTTTTTGACATTTTCATTCTCTGCTAATTTTTATACTGCTGACATCAATGACAATTCATTATAAAAACTTATCATCACATCACAATGACATCGACTGTTGACATCAATGGAAATATGTCTAACATATTGTCCCTCCACATGAAATGTAACCCTTCTCTTCTCAATAGTCCTTCGAATGTTCTACCTCCCTTCTGAGAAGTCAACAAAAGGTTGGATAGAAATTGTTAGATCTTTGTAACTATTTACCAATGTAGAGGGAAAATAAATTCCCAATAGTTCTTTGACACAAATAAAATCCCCATGGGCCTGACAACCGACTTCTTTAGAGAGAACAAAATCATGGAAACTTTCTTCTTCAACATAAATTACCCAGGTTCACTGGGTACAAATATCTTCAAATATTCCCAAGTATAGGTAAAAAAATGGATGGCAGGGAGAGTATAGATGGAAAGAGTCAAGGTCAGAATAATGAGAGAATTATGGTACGAATGATGGAAAATACATTATTTCCCCAAATTAATGTTTGCATGTTCCCAACTTGACATTTGTCATGTTGGAAATTAACTTGTCCCCACTGAGTTTATGAAATATTAATACAATATTCCCTTGGGCTTAAGCCCCATTAGATTATCCCCTCTTCCTAGACTCTTATCCCTCTTTCCCTTCTATTGGAGTTCTATCCCCCCATACTCTTTTTTTTGATTGGTCTACAACAATGATATATTTAATTAATAATCTTAGTGTGATTACATATTGCAATGTTAGGATCACTCTCCTTTTTTCATATGGGCTCCTCATCCTATTAATCACACAGAAACTATGGCCTCAAAACATATTTACAAAGACATTTTAGTCCAAAATATCATGGCTCACTATCATATATGTACATTTGCAATTGGGGTTCAACCTAGGGGTATTACATTCAAGTAGAATATGATGAATGGAATGGTGTCCTAGAATTTGAGTTTACTATGATGGATTTAAATTGTAAGAATTAATATTTTATTTCTATATTAAGGTTTATTACAGAATATTAGTTAAAAATATAAAGGGTATTCGCATGATGCAATATATATTGATCCCTCCATTATTATGCCACCTTAAGAACACTGAGAATGCCTAAATTAGGAGAAATGATGATGTAAGTAAATATATCATACCACCACTATTGAAGGTGACTAAAATAGGCTACCATAGCAAGGATATAGTCACTTAATTGATGATCAATTCTAACGCTTAGAATCTCAACCATATTTAAAAATAAAATTCGAGAGGGGATACAAGAATAAGTCTCTAGACATAGTTACACTAGGGGAGGTAGACAACCTGTAATAATCACGAATATAACAGATGGAGTTAGTTAGAAATCCTTCAATTCAATTCTAGTATTTAAATGGCATATAATTGAAGAGTTAGGTTCCTAGATGTACTATGATTTTCATTATCCTATAGTATACTAGTTCGAACTATATTATAGAAATGAGTTTAAGCATTTTTCTGATCTATGTTATTTATAAATATTGGGGATAAAAAAGGAGTTTAGTTTTCTTGGAAAAGTGCTCCATACAGTTCCAAAACTCCCTTGGGAAGAGCACACACAAGGGGAACTAATAGGATCCCTTTTAAACTATATGCTTGCATTCCTATTAACATGGATATACATTTCTGGTGGTTTATTGTTATCAACAATACTCTTTGAGATAGTATTTTAAATTTGATGCATTTATTGCTATTTTCATTCCTTTTGATTACAATCATTATATTGTGGGTTGTAATCTTCACAAATATCCATGGGTGGAGTGGTTCTTGTTTTGTTAGTTTCACAATTCCAATATACAAACAACAATATTTTTTTTATATAACTTTATCATTTGAATACGATGGAGTTAATCCCATTTTCCTTCCTACAAAGTACATGAATACATAGTAATTAGAACCTAATATGTTCCAGTTGGATCTAAAGGGGTTTCCATTGGCAACCGATAGTTGGTTATTTATAACTACAACGTGAAATCATTAAATTTGTTTCGATTTTATTAGAGATATGTATTTTTTCACATATGGAACCAATACCCTATATGTTTGTAGAATCCTCAAATGATAAGTAAAGTGAGCCATGGGTTTCAATATTCTATTTTTGTAATTATGTTGCTCAGCAATAATATGAAAAACAAGATAGCTAAGTTTACAAATATACATAGATAGATAGATAAATAGATAGATATAAATGGGTGGTTAGATAAGATCAAGGTTTCTTGATAAACTTATTATTTTGAGGTGAGTCAATAAAAAACAAGAAATCCACTTCATGTATAATGCAATTGAGGTAATCTAGAATTGTTTCCATTTAAACCCTCTATGAAATGTGGCTTTTATGAGATAACTAGCATTATGAAATGAGACAACAGGATTTACCATTCACAAATGGAGGTTTATTTTTCATCTTAGAAGATATAATTTGACACCAATTTCCTATTTTGTGTATTCCAATATTATGAACATATTGAGATGAGTTTGATAACATAATAAAATGAGAAACAAGCAAAGGAAACAACAATAACAAGGATAAGAACAACACAAGGGAGGAAATAATTGTTATGCCCTAGAAAAAATCCGATGTTAAGCATCAAACCCCTTATTGATCCCTATATATTTATTTATTACATTTATAGTGTTATATTACTAGGCTCGCTGGAACATTTCATTGTATGCTTTCATTATAATTGTATCGCTTGTCTCCTACATATATACCAAGGAGACTTAGTCTTAGCATCGTCTTATCTTGTCTTGTGCATTGAATGTATTGTAAAAGGAGGTCCCGCCTTTGAAGTGGATTGTTATTTATTGAATCTTTATCATTATCAAGGTTATGTTTCATAATATTTGGTATCAAAGCATATTATCCTAGGTTTTTTCTTCTTTAATGATGACATATTGGAATTTTCAATATAGTTTTTTTTCAAGGAAGTTTTAGACAATACAATTTTCAGGAGTTTGAGAAAATATGGAAAATAATAGGTGGTAAATATTCCAAGATATCCTATGTTAAATTTTTGGAGATATATTCCGTGGAAGGTAGGGCTTGTGACTAACCCTGAAAATATTCTCAAAGAAGTCATTTTTTATTTTCACTAGAAACCATTTTTGGTGAAGTTTCAAACTCCAAAATTTTCAAAATTATGAGGAAACATAGAAAATTACATATGGAAAAAGTTGCATATGTTTCATCACTACAATTTATGAGATATATCTTGTGGAATTTTGGATTTTTTAGTAATCCTGGAATTGGTCTTAAACAAGTCATTTTGGTATTTTTGTTATAACGTTTTATTAGTGAAGGTTCAAACTGTGAAATTTTCAAGAATTTAAAAAGTCATATCAGAGTACTGCAGGATGAAATTTTAGGAGGACAAAGGTAAACCATCTATATAATTTCAAAATAATGGTTTGAAAGGTTCATAACATACAATTTGCATAACTTTTAAATGGAAGATAAAATGAAAAACAGGATTGATGAAATGAAAAATAAGTTGGATGAAAATAAGGAATAAATACAAAAATATGTGAATGAAATGAAAAAGAAGATGGATAAAAATAAGGAATAAATATAAAATAAATGAAGTCCATAGAAACCATTCTTTTATAAAATATCCCTAAAAGGCATATTGAGATCCAAGGAAATCATTAAAATAAGCAGAATGAGACTAATTGTGTAACATCCTGCTCTTACGCACACTCAACGAACTTATTCTTTGAGGACACTTGCTCGCAAGTGATCCGAATTATTATATTATTAAACATTTGATTTGGATTATGAGGTGTTATGGGTTGACGACATGTAGTTTTGATGCATTGACATAGAGAAGTGCTATTGACTCGGTTTCACTAAGTATGCAGGATTTTCGACCTCGAGGATGCAGAGGCATCGATGGAACCCCTTGGACTCCAGATCAATTCGGGGAGTGAACTATTGGGGTTTGATTGTTTTATATGTTATATTAGTTCATGTGGTTAGATGATATGATTATGGATATATTTATGACATGATTCATTGATGATGCAGTCTGGCGATAGCTTGCTGACCAGACTCACATGTGGACCAGAGGGGTCATGCAGGAATACTAGAGATGTTGAGGGAGAGGTGTGGACAACAACCCTTCCACAACCTACTAGCACTCTCATTGTGGCTCGAGCTGTAGGTTAACGATTACCTAGTTCGAGAGGACCCACGATGCCATGAGGGAAGACCACGATAGTCACTCACGATGATTCTAAAGGGTGCACAATAAGGCAGGGGCCCTCTTCCTTAGAGGCCCTTAGTCTCCCACAAGATCACCTAGCAGAGTATTGAATCCAGGGGTTTTTTATGTCTACCAAGTTAGTCAAGAGGCGAGTGGCACCCTTGGAGCACGTGGTGCATCCTGAAGGGCATATCGCGCAAGAAAAATGGAAAGAGGTGAGTGGCACCCTTGGAGCACGTAGTGCGTCCTGAAGGGAACGTCGCGCAAGAGAAACAAAAAGAGGCAAGTGGCACCGTTGGAGCACCTAGTGCATCCAGAAGAGCATGTCGTGTTGTTATTTAATAATTGGATAAACCTAGATGTCTTTATGATAAATAATGTGTTAAGGAAGATTTAAACTTTTCCCCCTAATAAAATGTCACCTAGCCTAGGAAAATAATGTCTAGGTCTATAATAAAATGTCACCTAGCCTAGGAAAATAATGTCTAGGTCTAAATTATAATTGTGATAATTTTTTTATCTATTCTAATATATATATATATATATATATATATATAGATATATATAGATATATATAGATATATATATATAATAATAATGATAATCTTCATTAATCTTATGACAAGAAGGGGTAAGCAATTAAATTGATTTATAAAAAAATCTTTGGGATAAAATTAAAAGGGGAAATAATTGATTTAGTATATTATGCTAATTAAAAAATGTATTCATTAAAAAAGAAAAAGGAAAAATGGAAGTTTCTGCATTACGCCTTTTTGAGTTTAAAGAAAAAGGGGAAAGAGGGAAATCTAAAATAATTAGGAAACTAGGAAAAATTAGAAACATAAAAGAAAGGGGAAAACACAAGGAAAAAGTAGATAGTCTAACTTAGTAAGGTATCTAGCATTTAAGAACTTTCTAATTTAAACTCAACTAGTAAATTAATAATGGGGCAAGTCATTAAAACTTGTCAGGGGATATGGGGACACCTAGGAGCGATTCTAGGAGTGCCTTTAGTTGAGTGAGGGAATTAGGGGTAATTAATTGATTAATTAAATTAGTTTATGGAGGAATGAAGGGGATGTGTGACACTTGTACGGGGAGGATTTTTATGAATTAAATTATTAAACATTAAATAAAATGGGATTTTGGGAAAGTAGGGGACTGTGAAACTTTATATAATGAAGGGAGCACAATGATGATGGATCTCTTCTATCATGCGTAACGTTACACTGTATAAATTTAAACTTGACTGACTTATCTTGTGGGAGTTCGGATACCCAGCTCGATGAGGAGTGGTAGCTCAGCCTTGCGAGGTGAGTTGGGAGCTAGTTGATTCTCTGGTTAGTGTGCATGGACCCTTTGTAGCTCAAGGGGCTAAGGGGGAATAATATTACCCCTAGCATTGGCTGGGAGGTACTGGTGAAGTCTCATCGGTCGACAAGCGGGAGTTGTATGAAGCACGCGGGACATCAACTCAGAGTGGGCGATTGGGAAATGATACGCTTCCTTTATTTCAGCATCATAAATTGTTAGTATGATTTATGATTTCAGTTCTCCATGCTTAATCAAGTAAAGAATATGATAGTATTAGAGTTCTAGTTGATGAATGAAATTTCCCCATAGCCTTAGCTTGATGCTGATTGATTTCCCATGGCCTTCGATCCCTGCATGTCTTGACCGTCCTGAGGTTTATTGATTGCAATGATTGCGGTTTATTTTTTCCTTTGTCCCTAGCTTATCAGTCCGCACCTCAGCAGTCAGACAGGAGCCTGACATATAGTTGTCGCTTTGGCATTGATAGACCTATGGATCTCAACGTCGTGCTTATCTGTGTGTGGATGATGAGTGAAGGATGTTACTATCAATCGTCTACCTCTGTTCTTTTTCCTTGGCTAATTCTTGGTCTTGCTCCTTGATGCGCTTAATTAACCCTGAAAAATTTGATTGATGGCGAAGTTTTCTTTGAAGTCAACATTTTTATATCTTGTTTGTTATCTAGTTTTATACCTCATTTTTATATCTTGCTGGACATTTCCTATGTTTTTATATTTCGTTTTGTTTGCCTAGTGATTGCTACTTCTTCAGCTGCACTTTGTTGACTTGGGGGCAGAATTTTCCCAACAAACCTTTTTATTTCTGGTCAGTTGTTTGGATTGCTTGGTGCTTGACAAAGCTACATGCTTTTCATTTTAGACAGACAATGTATATTGGTTAAGAGGAATTTTTACTTCTGGGCGTTTTATTTGAATGGTTAATATTAACGAATTTATTTTGGATAGTTATAACTCAGTGATTGGTGAACCATTGACTGCTTTGATTTAAGGTGTTACATACAACGTGTTCCCCTCTTCAATTTAACAGATCTGAAGGCAAATTTACCTACCTCTTGACTGTGAAGTTGCATGCATTTTCCACTGAGAAGTTTCCCATTTTTGTTCTATTCCCCCGATTTGCACAGCTTGTATTCTTTATTTTTTGAATGTGTTTCATTGAAAATTTAATTAGATATGAAAATTTATGTATCCATTCCTGCGTTGATTGCGTTGAGTTTGTTGTTGCAATTTGTACCCACGTCCTTGTTGTAGTACCAATTCCTTTGAGATATGGAATACCAATTACTCAGATAGCGATTTGGAATATTGATTCCTCTGTAATACAAATTCCTCTGTGACTGTAACTATGTAATTATTGTAATACCATATTCCTTTGCGATATGTAATACCAATTACTCATACAACGGTTTGCATATTAAATGGTGACAACATTGCAATTTCATTCTGGTGTGTCTCTGTACAACAAATTTTCTTATTTAAAGATGACTGTGTTGCTTCTTTAAGACCACTATTTGCCTTAAATGTTGACTACGTTTGCTGCTGGAGTGACCATGATTTGGACCACGAATTTGCATTAAATGTTGATTGTGTTTGTTGTGGAATGACCATGATTTGGACCACAAATTTTCCATTAAATGTTGACTGTGTTTTCCCCAGGAATGACCATGAGTTTGCCTTAAAAGAGTGACTGCAATGTTCCCACTTATTAGCCTAGCGATTTCCTTTTGGAAATTGCAACTGTTACCCTTACTGCTCGACAATTTCCCATTTAATACCTGTTTGTTCATATAGTTTGTCTATTACTCTTTATTACCTATGTTTCATTAAGACTACAATTCCTTATTTTCCATTTATTACCTACGTTCCATTTAATGACGACGTTTTGTTTTCCACAACAATTAATTTAGAATTGTATTGGATAACTTCTCCCTTAACTTCGTTTGATCAGTACAACTTTTAAGTTTCTTTGACATCCCATGTATAATGTACACAATCGTTGCAGCAATGGAAATTATATTTACTTGATACAAAAAATGATTAACATATTTAGACAACCTCTTCATTTGTTTAGACAACCATTTGTTTAGACAACCTCTTCATTTGTTTAGATTTAACATTGATTAAACTGATTTTTCAATAAGAATGTAACTTTGGTTATAGTGTTAGCATTGACTTAATTAAGGGGGCTAAATTTGATTTGCATTAAGGTTAAATTGATGATACATTGATGACAATTTATAAATTAATGTCACTAACAAGCATGATCATTGCATCTCGTACATCAATATTGTTAATGAATGTTTAGGAGGTTAATTGCTATGTGGGATGTTATTTAGTGATTAATTTTGGAATGCCAATTTAGATTGTCTTTAATGTTAAATTAAATTGAGGTATATTGACTTAATTGCAATTTAGACTTGTTGAATTGAATGTTAATATAAAATTGTAAATTGTGACTAATTGAAATTTGACTTACTATTAGATTGGTGATCGATGTTAAATTAGATGGTCAATATTGACTATTTTAGACGTGATTAATGGTTGGGTTGTTGAAAAAGTCTTATGTTGGTTAGCATCTTCCTTGTTTCATCCTCTTGTGTCTCGTCGACCTATTATTGGGGTGTGGGTGCAGTCTTGTGTCAATTGTTTCACCTCCTAGCGCATTAGATTTTTTTATAGAGTCCTCGATCCATATAGGATGTGTGGTGCCAAGGTTGTTGACGCATCTGTCACCTAGGGTGGCATGATTCCTGAGGAGGGAATAATGGTGTTCCCTATTAGATAGCATCAAACGAGAACTTGGTTGGAGTTGGTGCATTTTGTGTGAGTCTGGTGGAGCGTTGTAAGTTGATTTTGGCGCAGGGGTGGAATGCCTTCATATGTTTTGTTCACGTGCCTTGAGGTTCTAGTCTTGTTCTTCAAGGTTGTGGTGTCGGGAGGGGGATTTTGTCCCTTATCTTGTAGGTGTGTATTTTTTGCATCGGGCGGGTAGTCGTTCCTCCTTGTTGTTCTACATATTTTTCTCCCAATTTCTCTTCTGGCTATGCATGGTGTCATAGTAGCCTATTTCCTAGACTGTGTGCTTGCGTTCATCATCAATGGTGTGGTCAAATTTTTGTCGTCGTCTCGTTCTTGCCTAAAAAAAAAAAAGTCCACTTCTTCTTTGCTTGTAGTCGTAACGAAAGGGGATCATTACATTTGGTATCAGAGCGAGGTTCAACCTGTGACTTAGGATCACTACAAATTTCATTGTTATGATTTTAATATAATGTTGGTAATTGAGTTGACTTGTATCCGTGTAGGTAATCATGGTTAGAGGACATCGCGGAGATAGACGCCGAGGTGCTAGGGGAGGAGGCACGATGCCTCCAACAACATCCATGCCTGAGGGTTCCATCCCCTAGGGAGATGAACAACTTGTCGGGTAGAAGCAGATAGCGGTGGGTGATGTGGTTTTGCTAATGAGGTCCTTTCAGCGGATGTCTGAGGCTATCATTCACTGTGAAGTCGATAAGGTCAAATTTCTCAATTTCTTTGGTGCCATGGATGGTGCAGCTACCGAGATATGGTGGGAGAATATGGCAATGTTCTTTGTACTTCGCAACTATACCTCCAACATGAAGGTCCGCATGACGGTCTTTCAACTGAAGGGGACTGCTCTTCTATGGTGGAAGATGCTCCTACCACAAATGAACATGGTCGTCGAAGATGTGTCATGGGAACTATTCGAGGAATGGTTCTGAGAGAGGTACCTATTAGAAGAATTCATTGAGCGTCATCTCAACGAGCTCAATGCCTTACGATAGGGCGGGTGTATGGTGCCTGAGTACGAGACCCATTTTATGAAGCTGCTTCGGTATTCTCCGCATCTTAATACTGAGAAACTTAACGTCAACAGGTTTTTGTTCCACCTTAATGGAAACATACGTGCAAAGGTTAGGATTATGATGCCTCAAACCTTGCATGATGTCGTCTAGAAGGCCCTCATAGTAGAGGAGGAGCTTATCAGCAGGGGTCAGAGAAGGACTCCAGTGAGACTAGAAAGGAAGGTGTTATCTGGTGCACATCAACATCAGACACTAGACATACATATGCCAGGATATCATGGCTTCCAAAGGGGATCCACTTTCACTACACCTCTGCGACCGATGCCTCAACAACGGACACCTTATCGGGGACCATATCATCAACAACAGTAGTTTAGGCATGTTCAACAGAACAAACTAGGATTTTAGGCTGGTAGGACATCATCTTCTACTTCGAGTACCAAGAGTACTGGACTAAAGAAGGGGTGTTGGAAGTGTGGGAAACCACACTACTAGCGCAACTACCTAGTGGAGAGGACTAGAGAATCAGTATCAGCCAGACCCACCACCATGGGATATTTGGGCAAGGCCCATTAGATTCATGCAGTAGTGAATAACCGCCAGGCAGAGCACCAGTCGATTGTGTTCGATATGGTGGGTATTGTCACTAACCAGACCCTTAGTATTTTGATAGATCCTAGTGATACCAAGAGTTTCATTTATGGTGCAGCTCTAAAAAGGATTAAGGTAAAGGTAGTCGAGCAGGATGAGTTTAGATTCATAGAGATGGCTTCTGGGGCCAAACATAAGGTTGGAGGAAAGGTTATGGGATGCACCCTCAACCTGGGAGAGTTTCTCACCAGGTCCAACCTGTACGTCACGATCTCAGGATCTTATGATGTCATGATTGGTATGGACTGGATGGAATCGCATGATGCCATACTCAACTATAAGACAAAATGGTTGAGCTTGGTCGATGATGAGGGACAAAGACGTGTTATTATAGGTTAGAACCAGGGAGTTTCCCTGAGGTTCATCTGTTCCTTGCAACTACGGAAGAGCATGCGCAAGGGGTGTAAGCTTTATGTGATCCTTGTGTTAAATGAGAAGGGAGTAGTGGAAGGTATATAACACCTTTCGGTGGTGAGAGAGTTTGCACACATATTTCTGGAGGAGTTACCTAGGATGCTGTCGGAGAGGGAATTTGAGTTTACTATAGACCTAAAACCAGGGAATGAACCGATAGCTAGAATGTCTTATCGGGTGTCGACCCCATAGTTACCAGAGTTAAAAATGCAACTAAAAGAATTTTTGGACATGGGACTGATACATCCAAGTGTGTCACCATGGGGTTCACCTATTATTTTCATATGAAATAAGGATGGGTTGTGGAGGCTCTTCCTTGACTACCGTCAATTGAACAAGGAAACAATCAAGAATCAATATCCGTTGTCGAGTATTGATGATCTGTTCGATGAAATGAAGGGTGCAACAATGTTATCAAAGATCAATTTTCATTCAAGGTATCACCAGTTACATATCAAGGAGGATGATGCCCCTAAGACTGCCTTTAGGATGAGGTTTGGACATTACGAATTTACTTTTTTACCATTTGGACTCACAAATTCCCCAGGGGTATTTATGAGTTTGATGAACGGAGTGTTCCACAAGTACTTGGACAAGTTCATCCAAGTATTCATTGATGATATTTTGATCTACTCTCGGATGATGGAGGATCATGATGAGCACTTGTGCTTGGTACTATAGTGTTTGCGAGAGAAAACATTGTATGGGAAGTTGTCCAAATTCTCATTTTATCAATCGAAGATTCACTACTTAGGGCATGTCATTTCCAGTGAAGGTATAGTCATGGATCTAGCGAAGGTAAAGGCTATTATGGAATGGCCTGTGCCAAAAATCATCCTAGAAATACGTAGCTTCATGGGTCTAGCAGGATACTATCGACGGTTTTTCGAAGGATTTTTGAAGATAGAAAATCCGATCGCGGAATTGCAGAAGAAGAAAAAGAAGCTTGTTTGGACTGAGAAATGCATGGTATAATTTTGGAGGCTCAAGGAGATGTTGACAACAACACCAATACTAAAGTTCCCTGACATGGACACATAATTCTTGGTATGCACTGACACATCCAAGGGAGGCTTAGGCGAAGTCTTGATGCAAGACGGTCGAGTGATCTCATTAATCTCGAGGAAAGTGAGAAGGCATGAGGAAAACTATGCGATGCATGATTTGGATTTGTTAGCCATCGTATATTCCTTGAAGGTTTGGAGACACTACCTTGTTGAACGAAAATTTAAACTAAATACGAACCACTGTAGACTATAGGATATCTTTACACAAAGGGACCTGAATGTGCGACAACGACATTGGTCAAAATTTATTAGAGAGTATGACTTTGAGATTACTTACATAAAAGGAATAGTGAACCGAGTGGAAGATGAATTGGGTCATATACCACACATATTTTTGGGGTTTCCTCTTTAGACGAATCTACGTGAAAATATTCTAACTTTATAGTGTGATGATGACTGGTACAAAGGATTCTAGGGTTTTATCAGACTAAACACGATGATGGTACCAAGATTTAAAGGATTTACGTTTGACGACGATGGATTATTGAGGTTTAAAAATCAAATTTACGTACCACTGAATGATGAGTTGAGGAGCTTGATCCTAAGTGAGGATCATAGAGCAATATATATGGCTCACTCGGGAGTCACGAATATGAGGGCAGACCTAAACCCTTATTATTCTAGAAGGGAATGAAGGCATACATAGTCAACTATGTGGCCAGATGTCTAGAATGTCAGTAGGTAAAGGTTGAACATGGACACCCAACAGGATTACTACAACCACACGCTATTCCAAAATCGAAATGGGAGGTTATTTCGATGGATTTTATTGTTGGATTGCATTGACGACAAGGATACATGACTCGATTTTCATAGTAGTAGATGCTCTGACGAAGAGTTCTAAATTTATTCCTATGTGTATGACATATCAGGCACCTGACATAGCTATATTTTTCATCAGTGATATTGTGAGGCTGCATGGTGTGCCTAAGAGGATTATATCCGATCAAGGATTGGTGTTTGCTGGACAATTTTGGACGAGTTTCCAAGAGGAATTGGGAACCCAACTTAACTTCAGTACTGCCTATCACTTGAATATTGATGAGTAGACCAAACGAATGAACCAGACCTTGGAAGACATGTTTCGCATGTACATGATGAACCAACAAAAGCATTGGGAATAATTTTTTCCACTGGTGGAATTTGCTTATAACAATAGTTACCAAAGCACCATTAGGATGACGCCTTTTGAGTTTTTTTATGGGCGACTGTGTTGGATGCCTTTGAGTTGGGATCGGCTTGAGGATAGGGTCCTCGTGGGACCAGAAGAGATCCAAGAAATGGAGGAAAAAATTCAAACAATAAGAAAAAGGATTAAGGAAGCACAAGATCGACAGAAGAGTTATGTCGAAGTGCACCATGTCAACCATAGTTACAAGGTTGGTGATTGAGTCTTCTTGAAGGTTAAACTGCATAAGAGTTTGATCAAGTTTGGAAAGGGAACCAAAATAAATCCTAAGTTCATGGGACTTTTCGAGATCATGGAAATAAAGGGGCCCATGGCCTATCGACTAGCCTTGCCTAATTCATTGAGGCGTATGCACGATGTTTTTCATGTATCTGTTTTGAGACATTATATTAGTGATCATACACATGTTATTGACATGATTTCCTTGCAGGTATCAGATGAGGAGGAACTCATGGCTAAGTTGATCCACATCTTGGATCATCGCATTCGAAATCTATGATGTCAAACAGTAGAGAAGGTCAAGGTCCAGTGGGACAACTATAGTCCACACTCGACAACTTGGGAGGATGCATATGATATTCGCCAGGAGTTTCAATTTTTGTTTGATAGATAGACTTATGATACTGTGATACACATTATTTTGGCACTTATACTATGAAACTTTAGGATGAAGTCTATACCAAGAGGGGGTGTATGTAACATCTCATTCTTGCGCACACTAAGTGAACTTATTCTTTGAAGACACTTGCTCGCAAGTGATCCAGATTATTATACTATTAAACATTTGATTTAGATTACTAGGCATTATGGGTTGATGATATGTTGTTTTGCTGCATTGACATACATAGGTGCTATTGATTTGGTTTCACTGAGTGTGCAGAATTTTGGACCTCGAGGATGAAGAGGCATCGATGGAACCCCTTGGACTCTGAATCGAGTCGAGGAGTGAACTATTGGGGTTTGATTGTTTTATATGGGATATTAGTGCATCTAATTAGATGATATGATTATGGATATATTTTTGACATGATTCCTTGATGATGTAGGCTGATGATAGCTTCCTGACCAGACTCACATGTGGAGTAGAGGGGTCACACAGGACTACCAAAGATGTTGAGGGAGAGGTGTGGATAGTAGTCCTGCCACAACCTACTAGCACTCACATCGTGGCTCCAATTGTAGGTTAACAATTACCTAATTCGAGAGGACCCACAATGTCGTGAGGGAAGAATGTGACAGTCACTCACGATGATTCTAAGGGGCATGCAATAAGGAAGGGGTCTTATTCCTTAGAGGAACTTAGTCTCCCACAAGATCACCTGGCAGAGTATTGACTCCAACAGTTTTTTATTTCTACCAAGTCATTCAAGAGATGAGTGGAACCCTTGGAGCACAGGGTGCATCCTAAAGGGCACATCGTGCAAGAAAAATGGAAAGAGGCAAGTGGCATCCTTGGAGCATGTAGTGTGTTCTGAAGGGCATGTCATGCAAGATAAACAAAAAGAAGGGAGTGGCACCCTTAGAGAACCTAGTGCGTCCCGAAGGGCACGTGGAATGTTTATTTAATAATTGGATAAACCTAGATGGCTTTAGGATGAATAAAGTGTTAAGGAAAATTTAAAATGTTTCCCCTAATAAAATGTCACCCAACCTAGGAAAATAAAGTCTAGGTCTAAATTATACTTGTGATAAAAAAATTATCTATTAAATATATATATATATATATAATAATAATAATAATAATAATAATCTTCATTAATCTTGTGACAAGAAGGGGGTAAGCAATTAAATTGATTCATAAAAATCTTTTGGGATAAAATTTAAAAAGGGGAAATAATTGTTTTACTATATTATGCTAACTAAAAATGTATTCATTAAAAAGAAAAAGGGAAAAACGGTAAGTTTTTGCACATGCATTTTTGAGTTTAAATAAAAAGGAGAAAGAGGGAAATCTAAAATAATTAGGAAAGTAGGAAAAAGAGGGAAACATAAAAAGAAAGGGGAAACACAAGGAAAAAGAAGATAGTCTAACTTAGTAAGGTATCTAGCATTTAAGAACTTTCTAATTTAAACTCAACTAGTAAATTAATAAGGGGAAAAGTCATTAAAACTTGTCAGGGGATATGGGGATACCTAGGAGCGATTCTAGGAGTGCCTTTAGGTGAGTGAGGGAATTAGTGGTAATTAAGTAATTAATGAAATTAGTTTATGGAGGAATGAAGGGGATGGGTGACACTTGTATGGGGAGGATTTTTATGAATTAAATTATTAAACATTAAATAAAATGGGATTTTGGGAAAGTTAGAGACTTTGAAACTCTATAAAATGGAGGAAGGATGATGATGATGGATCTCTTCCGTCATGCGTAACCTTAAGCTGCAGAAATTTATACTTGACTAACTTAGCTTGTTGGAGTTGGGATACCTAGATCGGTGAGGAGTGGTAGCTCGACCTTGCGAGGTGAGATGGCAACTAGTTGATTCTCTAGTTAGTGTTTGTGGCCCCTTTGTAGCCTGGGGGGCTAAGGGAAAGAAGAGTACTCTTAGCGTTGGCTAGGAGGTATCGATGAAGTCTCATCGGTCGGAAAGTGGGAGTTGCACGGAGTGTGTAGTACATCAACTCAGAGAAGGCAATTGGGCAATGATACACTTCCTTTATTTTTTCCTGGTAGATTGTTAGTATGATTTATGCTTTCAGTTATGTATGCTTAATCAAGTAAAGAATATGATAGTCTTAGCGTTCTAGTTGACGACTTAAATTTCCCCATAGCCTTAGCTTGATGTTGATTGATTTCCCATGGCCTTCGATCCCTACATGTCTTGGTCATCCTGAGGTTTATTGATTGCGATGATTGTAGTTTATTTTTTCCTTCATCCATAGCTCATCAGTGTATGCCTGAGAAGTCGGCCAGGAGCCTAATCTACGATTGTCACTTCGGTGTTAATATACCTATGGATCTCAACGCCCTGCTTTCCTGTGTGTGGATGATGAGTGAAGGATGGTCTTGTCAGTCGTCTACCTCTATTGTTTGTCTTTGGTGGATTGTTGGTCTTGCGCCTTGATGTGTTTAATTAACCCTGAAAAATTTGATCTATGGTGAAGTTTTCTTTTAACTCGATGTTTTTATAGCTCGTTTGTTATCTCGTTTTATACCTCATTTTTATATATTGTTGGACATTTCCTAAATTTTTATATTTCGTTTTGTTTGCCTAGCGATTGCTACTTCTTTGGCTGCACTTCGTAGACTTAGGGGCAAAATTTTCCCAGGAAACCTTTTTATTTCTAGTCAGTTGTTTGGATTTCCAGATGCTTGACAAATCTACATTCTTTTCATTATAGACAACTAGTGTATATTGGTTAAGATGAATTTTTACTTCCGGGCATTTTATTTGAATGGTTAATCTAAGCAAATTTATTTTGGATAGTTATAACTCAATGATTGGTGAACCATTGCCTGCTTTTCTTGAAGGTGTTAGATACAACATTTTCCCCTCTGCAA
The DNA here is from genome assembly GCA_010110895.2 of Picea sitchensis. Taxonomy (NCBI): domain Eukaryota; kingdom Viridiplantae; phylum Streptophyta; class Pinopsida; order Pinales; family Pinaceae; genus Picea; species Picea sitchensis. The sequence goes on from SNQJ01S0063466.1 coordinate 27,937, forward strand.
TTTAATAGGCGTATTTACCTGCCACTTTACTGTGAATTCACATGCATTTTTCACTGAGAAGTTTCCCATTTTTCTTCTATTCGCCCAATTTGCACAACCTTTATTATTCATTTGTTGAATGTGTTTCATTGCAAAGTTAATTAGATATGAAAATTTATGTATCCATTCCTGCGTTGATTGCGTTGAATTTATTATTGCAATTTGTAGCCACATCCTTGTTGTAGTACCAATTCCTTTGCGATATGGAATACCAATTACTCAGACAACGATCTGGTATACCAATTCCTCTATGACTGTAACTATGTAATTATTGTAATACCATTTTCCTTTGCGATATGTAATACCAATTACTCATAAAATGATTTGCATATTAAATGGTGAAAACAATGCGATTTCCATCTCGTGTGTCTCTATACAACACATTTGCTTATTTAAAGATGAATGTGTTGCTTCTTTAAGACCATGATTTTCCTTAAATGTTGACTATGTTTGCTGCTAGAATGACCATGATTTGGACCATGAATTTTCCTTAAATGTTGATTGTGTTTGTTGTTGGAATGACCACGAATTAGAACACGAATTTGCCATTAAATTTTGACTTTGTTTGCTGCTAGAATGACCACGAGTTTTCCTTAAAAGAGTGACTCCAATTTGCCCACTTATTATCCTGGCAATTGCCTTTTGGAAACTGCAACTGTTACCCTTACTGCTCGACGATTTCCCATTTAATACCTGCATTTTCATCTAATTCATCTATTACTCTTTATTACCTACATTTAATTAAGACTGTAATTCCTTATTTTCCATTTAATACTTGCATTCCATTTAATGATGACGTTTTGTTTTCCACATCAATTAATTTAGCATTGTATTGGATAGCTTCTCAGTTAACCGCCTTTGATCAGTACATCTTTTAAGTTGATTTGGAAACCCATGTATAATGTACACATTAGTTCCAACAATGGAAATTATATTTACTTGATACAACAAATGATTAGCATATTTAGACAACCTCTTCATTTGATTAGACAACACCTTAACTAATTTAGAACAACCTTGTCCTTTAGATTTAACATTTATTAAATTGACTTTTTAGTACGAATGTAACTTTGGTTATAGTCTTATCATTGACTTAATTAAGCGGGCTAAACTTGATTTGCATTAAGGTTAAATTGAGGATATATTGATGACAATTTATAAATTAATGTCGCTAACAAGCATGATCATTGCAGCTCATACATTGATATTGTTAATGAATGTTTAGGAGGTTAATTGCTATGTGGAATGATATTTAGTGATTAATTTTGGAATGCCAATTTAGATTGTCTTTAATGTTAATATAAAATTCTAAATTGTGACTAATTGAAATTTGACTTACTATTAGATTGGTAGTCAATGTTAAATTAGACGGTCAGTATTGACTATTTTAGACATGATTAATGGTTGGGTTGTTGATGAAGTCTTATGTTGGTTATCATATTCCTTTTGTCATCCTCTTGCGTCTCGTTGACCTATTGTTGGGGTGTGGGTGAAGTCTTGTTTCCATTGTTTCGCCTCCTACCACATCAGATTTTTTCTAGAGTCCTCAGTCCAGATAGGATGTGTGGTGCCAAGGTTGTTGACGCATATGTCACCTAGGTTGACATGATTCCTGAGGAGGGGATCATGGTGCGCCTTATTAGATAGCGTCAAACGAGAACTTGGCTGGAGTCGGTGCGTTGTGTGTCAGTTTGGTCGAGCATTGTAAGTTTCTTTTGGCGCATGGGTGGAACGCCTTCATCAGTTTTGTTGACAGACCTTGAGGTTCTAGTCTTGTTCATCAAGGCCATGGTGTCGGGAGGAGGATGTTTTCCCTCAGCTTGTAGGCGTGTCTTGTTTGCGTCAAGCAGTTAGTCATTCCTGCTTATTGTTCTACGTATGTTTCGGCTAGTTTCCCTTGTGCCTATGTGTGGTGTCATAGTAGCCTATTTCTTGGACTGCATGCTTTTGTTTATCGTCAATGGTTTGGTTAAACTGTTTTTGTTGTCGCCTTCTTTCCTAAAAAAAAAAAAACAATCCACTTCTTCTTCTCTTATAGTCGTAACGAAGAGGGGTCGTTACACAATGAAATATGTGGATTATTTTATCATAATTGGAGAGAAAAAATATTGAATCCCATATTCATAATCCTTCATCACTCAAAACCCACATCATCAATTCGTGAAGTCAAAACTAAGGAACTGTTTCATTCCAAAGATTGATATGAGGAAAGTTGAAACTAGAAATATGGGTACTAGAATATTGGTCACTGAAAATAATTAAGAACATCATGATCCCTCTCCTTACCTCACTCCATCAACAAAGTTAACACCTTAGTAAATGGATGAAATAAGAACAAAAGGACTATGTTTCAACTATGAAAAAAAGTTAAAAAAGGGGAATAAATGCAATGAGAAGAAAGTATTCAACACAAAAAGTGAAGAGGAAGAATATCAAGAATTAGAACCATCAGAAGATATAGAGCTAGAATAGACTAACCAAATGATACGTTTTCATGCATTATCGGACATCAATACTCTAGAAACCCTCAATACAGAAGGATATATAAAAAATAAAAGGGTAACAATATTGATTGATTATTGTAGTACCAAAAACTTCATCAATTAGAAATTAGCAAAATTTCTCAATTACTTTGTATTTCCATCGCTAGAATTTCAAGTAATGATTGCATATGGAGGTAGCATAAAATTTTCAACAAAGTTCTATAATGTTAAGCTCAATATGGGGGATTATTTATTGGATATCCCCATGATTGCAATCCGAATGGGTAGTTCTAATGTCGTATTAGGGGTCCAATGATTACAACAATTGGGAACAATGAAGCTTAATTTTAAAGATCTTATAAAGAGATTTTAGTTATAAGGCAAGGTAATTGATCTTAGATATATCCAAGGGAAACTATCTAAAGTGATAACCTCTAACTGAATGAACAAATTACTCAAAAAGGGACACCATGGCGTAATTGCACAATCGTGCTCACTAAATGTTCAAACATATATATTCTCTACTCGAGTGGATCACAAAAGGGTTATCAACAATAATTCCAAGGTATTTTGAGAGATTCCTAAGGTTCTTAGACTTTCTCGAGACCATGCCCATTCTATTCATTTTCAACTAGGAAGTGTACATATAGTCTTCCATGTTTCTTTGTTAAACAATATAATCACTAACACGATCCTAATACAAATTGTTTTACCAAATATTAATGGAAAAGGAAAAACCATAATATAACTAGAAATAATGCTTGAAACAATGGTTAAGTTTGACATCCTCAAATATTAAAACAATTTGTTTTAATTTTATTGCTTCAAAATAAATTTACACTTATGGAAATTAGTATTTGAAATTATGAAGGAATGCAGTTATTGTTTTTGTGATTATTGAGAAAGCGTTTGAATTTCAAACTATCCTCTTTTGGTGGACACATGTATGAAACATATATTTTGATCAATTAAATGTTGGAAAAATAGGTGGAACAACTAGGTTAAAAGTAGTTGAATATGACTCCATGAGTGGGGAACATGTTTGAGTTAACTCAGATCTGATTTTTACAAGTGTCAGAAGTTGAGTTATGTCACTGGAAGACACTAAAAATTAAGGATTTGTAAAGATGTCAATTTATCTAGGAGGGAAATGGATGGAAAAGTATTATGAAATCGAAAATGAAAAATATAAAACATATGTGGGAAGCATGACATTTCATAGTATGTTGTGGAGATGACTATTTGTTGTGTGAGAACAACTGGTGTTAGGAAAACGAATTTCTGAACTATACATAAAGACAATGGATGAGGAGTGAATCTTAGTCTTACTTTATGGAGTCAGGGTAAGGCTAGGGGGTGATCATGAAAAGTAATATGGGTTGTTATGTATCTATGTTTAGGTGGAATGTGGATGTTCCATTTTTTTTCCCAACATAATTGTTTCACATATGCATCTTTATTATACCTATTTTCACTTCTATTAGACATTGAATTGAATCTGTATATATGCATTTTATTATTCATGCAGGGATTAATAATTTGCATGTAGCTATAGAATGTGTATAAATACTACATAATCTGATATATATAGATGCATCTTATTGTTCTGTTGGGAAAATGGTTTGCATATAGCTATAAAAATTATATTCATGGTTATGTTATAGGAGTGGATTGGTATAGATGTAAGCATGTTACGATAAATTGTCACTTTATGACTCATAGATACCTCAATAGAGAATTATATATTCTAGTTATAAATCCTAATAAAGGAAAAGTTTAAGTAATTCTTCATTATTATTCAAAGCCTTATCACTCTAAAATTTACCTTATACAATAGTATATTTTCTAAGTACCTCCAAGCCATGGAATTATTTAAGTATTTCATGCATAAAAAGAAGAATGAATACTTTGACCATTATGTAAGAATGTGAGAAGAATGGTTCTCTAATATCATTATTATTGAGGTTACAAAATTACAAAGTAGAACATGAGAAAATGCAATAAAATAATAAGAATCTACAACATTAAACATCTAGAAAATAAAATTGTTTACCAATACAATTCCCAGTAATAAGCTATAGAAAACACAATAGGATTAAGAGTACTCTACCTTTTTGTTCTTGAGTAAAAGAATATGTTGTGAAAAGATGATTGTAAGTTACAATGTGTTCACAAAAGCGGTGGAAGAAAATGATTTTATTAATAATAAAAATTGATTATAGGCTATTCCTATCTACCAATACTTATGCCATTTGGAATAAGTATAAAGATGTACAAAGGTATTTATACAAACTTCCAAATAATTAAATTAAATTAGATGTCAACTTATATGGAATTAAAACCTATGATACGAAAAACAGAGAGAGTTTGATGAAATCTAAGTGGAGAAATAATAGAGAACTAGAAAACACAAGTCCAAATTCGTATTCTGGATTAAGAAATGTAGGATATGAGTTCCTAGAAAGTGGAACCTGAGTACCTTGTGCAATTTGATTTGCATTTGTGAATCCATGGAGACATTGATGTACCTGTATCACAAAGTCGTAATTTATATCATGGGAAAAATGATTTACAACCGGTATAAACATGTAAGAATAGACGAGAGCTAAAGAAGTAAAAATGTTAGCGAAATAATTATCTTCTGTGGATTGAATCGATAAATTCCATCGGATGGAAATCCCGTCGAAGATAGACACAATAATTTTCCTACGGTTACAGTTGCTACTGTGTAGGAATGGAAAGTTGATAAAATGCTTGGTCTTGGTAACCGACTCCTAGAGGAGATCTTGAGTGTGGAGAAAGAGGGAGATCTGGAATGACTGACAAGTTCCCTCACACATAAGAGACCCATCATTATATGTGTAGTCGTATAAGATATCTAATATTTGACAAAATAAATACACAGAAAACTAACAAAGATTATTTACTACACTCTAGTCGTAAACCAAATCATTTCATGCGATTTCTTTTATCAAATAATACTAACATCAAGTCAATGTTTAAAATAAATAAAATGTAATCACCCTGAAGTGTAGACGATGAAACAAAAGTTATAATATATTATTAATTAAGGAGAAAATAAATGCCGAGGAGGTTATGAAATTGTTTGGGGATTAGTTTTCGAACAAAATAGTCAAACCCTATGGAAAATTGTGGAAACACAATTAATATGCATTCTAACATTGAAAAATGGAAGTTCTAAATTTAGTGAGAAGTACCAGAACACTCACTGTAAATACAACATCAGATGGGTGAAGTTTTTACCCAGTTATAATCAAGTAGGGGATAAGCGTCATTCATAAACCTAGCTACAAAATTTAATACGAAAACATATAATATAAATACGAGTATACTTTTGCATATAGAGATTAACCTGACGTGGACTTATTATCTCTTGGGTCGAAAGAATAGGACTAAATTTATTATAAGATATTATTATAGAGATAATTTGATGTAGGAACATCGCTCCAAGCTAGCCATGCGTCAGCCAGCCTGCATTCAATGAAGAAGGAGAGGCCCAACCCTCTCGTTTCGAATTTTGAATTTGAAATTTGTATTAAATGTTTGTAAGGCTAGTAGAGCCAAAGATGTGCCTTTGAGCAGGCTGTAGTTAAAGAAGGCTTTTAATGGTTGTAAGGCTGGGATCTAGATCCGATTCAGACTAGACAACCCACTCAATGTAATTCGATGTAATTGAATAGGGTAGGGGAGATGGAGGGAAGAGCTCGAAAAACCCCCTCATGTAAAAGATCTTTTGATCTTGTTTTTGAAAGGTAGAGTAGAGAGATAGGAGAGCTCTGCGAGAGTTAGAATGGAGGAGAGAAAGAGTCGAGACTCTATCAAAGTCTGAGCTCAAGAACACCTTGTAAAGGAGGCATTTCATATTAATATAAAGAGCAGATTTCCTGCATGAGTTTCTGTGTGTCCTTATGTGTTTATGAATGTCTTTGTGTGTTCTTTATATGTTGTAGATGTGCATTTGTAGGGACAGATAGGTTCTGCTATCTGTGGGTTCTTTGATTTCTGGTTTGGAGTTATTTGAGGCTTCATGCCAAGAGGGTGTGACAGAGTGCTACGGGTTCTGAAAGTCGGTGCATAGATGCACTACTGAATTCTACGGAATTTGGGCAAGGGCATGCCAAGAGGCTGCACCAGCTGAAGTCACTGACTCAAGGACAATCCTCAAGGTTACTACATACCTTGGAGGTACGACTGTGTAGAAGAGAGCACAGGACCCATAATCATTGAGGGATTATGTAGAAGCTCTGCCAGGAGGGCATTGAGCAGGTGCATAGAAGGCACAGAGAAGACAATTTTTTTGAGAATTTTGTAAGGCTCTGCCAAGAGGGCATCGAGCGAATGCACAGGATGCATTAGGAGAAGAACTTTATTTCGAGCTCCTTGAGAAGAAAAAATCACTGAGGATTCTAGAAACTCTGCAAGGTGGCATTGAGTTGGTGTAGGAGGGCACAGGACTGACATAATTACTGAGGGATTCTGAACAAGCTCTGTCAGGAGGGCGTTGATTAGGTGCTATAGTGCACATGGAGAACTCCTTTGAGTTCTGGAACAGAGAAACATCGAAGGAGGACAAGCTCATGAGGATCAATGCCTTTGTGCATGGAGCAACAGAAGAAAGGAGTGCAGAGGTTGAGAAACCTTTGAGGCTTCAGAATCGACAAAGCTTAGGAGGGATAGTGCCTTAGAATACAGGCGGGAGTCGAGGATATAGGCTTCACAACAAGAGAAAAGGTTAAGACCTTTGAAGCATTTGAAGTCTTCCAAGTTTTGGAAGAAGTGAAAGCTTAGGAAGGAGCACAACTGTCGTTAGATCAACTCGAGAGAACGAGATCAGGACCGTTGAATCTACGTCCAGGTAAGCATGAGAAGAGCGCACAAGGAAGGAGAATAGATCTGGGCCATCAGCTCTAGCCTAGATAGTTGATAGCCATCGGATCTCGGAGAACGTCTGCGTGAGTTAATCTCGCATACGAGTTGAGCGGAGGCTCGTCAAAGTCCCGAAACGGCGGAGGCATCAGGATTTTGGTGTTCGAGGATCAGAGCATCAAGGGGTCATGGAATCGTTGCATTGCGATCTCCCAATCTGCAAAGTCCCAAATGAATTTGAACCATCCATCACTCAGAGGATTCGTGGCGGTAATTTGAGGACCCATCGACGTTTCAGATATCGGGAGACAAAGAGGTAGGAGTTCAGGAGAGAGGAAGTCTCGACTCATGAAATCCCAAAGACATCAGATCTGTCTATCTGTGGAGGACACATGTCACAAGATCCTCATATTTCGGGGATTCAGTTATCGAAGAGTGGAACGGAGGAGTCGTTCGACTTCGCAACTAGCAAAGTCTCGAAGCGATCAGGGTCGTCCATTTGTGGGGTCACATGGCAGTGATCAGGGAACTACTGGGAGTTCGGTTACCGGGAGTTCGAAGGACCAGGGATCAGTGTCGTTGGGGTCACAAGTCCCGAAACACCAAGGTGGTATCAAAGATACTTTTTGTATGTATACTGTGGGCAGAAGGAGGGAGAGAAGGAGAAGAAAAACACTCTAATATACATCCAAGTGGTATCAGAGATTGACTCTGTTTGTATATTTCAGGCAGAGGAAGCGAGAGGAGAAAGAGTACTCTGATACACATCATCTTGGTATCAGAGGAAGGAAGAGTATTGAGACTCTATGGTGATTGCTCGTAGGTACACAGTAGTCGAGAAGACAGTGAGGAGGACTATAGGGGATGCTGAAAGCACTCAAGGTTGCAAAGTGACAACAACAGACTTTACAGGAGGGTAGGTAGAAGGAAAAAAATGGCTACTAAAGGCCATAGATGTGATGGAAAGAAGATCCATCAGCAGCCAAGCAAAGCTGAGATGGATAAAGAGCTCACTGAGATCAGAGCGAGGATGGAGGAACTTGCATTACAGATGCAGCAGGATGCAAGATCACATTGGGTGTATGAATGGCCCATGAGGACGAAGGTAAAATGGCCAGTCATGGAATTGGTTGCCAAAAGACAGTGGAGGCTAATAAGACGATGGCTGAGGCATGTTGAAAGCCTTAGGAATGATGAAGAGGAGATGGTTCAGGTATGTGAACCAGGGACTGGGAGGAATCTCAGTGATGTTGAGGTTGAACTAAGACCACTGGAAGATATCAGAGACTGCCAAGATGGAAGAACATAAATTTTCAATTGCAAGGTGGGCAATGAGATGAGATCGCTGTGGGATCTCATAGACTGTCAAGAGGACAACAGGGAAATTTCATTTTTCTAGGAGGGAAAGGAGATGGGATTTGAGGATCTCATAGACTTCCAAGAGGGAAGCAAAAAGTTTCCAGATTGCTAGGTGGGAAGGGGAACAGAGGTGAGGCTATGTAAAAGTCTCATGAACTCGAAGTTGAGTTCGGATCAGCTAGAGGAGCTGACAGAGGAAAAAGATCAGAAGGACATTTTGATCATTGGGGGAGTTCAAATATTCCTGCCATTGAGCCTAGTTGAGGCAAGAGTATGTGTTGCAGATGCAACAATAGGGAAAAGACAACCAACTGTGACTGTTGGAGTAATGGAACAGACATCAGAGGCTGCCCAAGCAGAGGAAGATGAACATTCCTAGGAATGGCTCAACATTTTTATCCAGGAAGATGAGAAGACTGCAACACTGGAGCTTGCAGCAAAAAAAGAAGAAGAGGCAGACAACATGAGCTTTGTTGATCTATGCGAGAAGATCGAAAACCTCGAGAGAAGGGTGATAGTGCAGAGAATGCACATCCAACAAGTCAAGTTGGAAGCAGATGCAGGAGGAGCATACCATCCCAAGGAGCAGTTGGGAGAGTTTGGACTTGAGCCAACACAAAGAGAGATGGAAGCAACAACACTGTCACAGGGAGAAGCTAAGTAGTAGCTCAGTAATGAGATTTCAAAATTGGAATCTACCATAGAGTGGAAAGTTAATTCCATGAGGGATGGAGAATATGGCATGGGAGATCATCATGATCTACCCATTTTCAAAGAAGAAATGTAGTCGAGCAGACTGTAAAGACAAAGCCATCCACAACAACAGCTGGACAAGGTGATTGAGCAGGTCAGGAGGCTGATGTTGAATTCAACACAAGAGACTGCCAGCAGAGAAAGGTTGAGCAGAAGAGGGTCTACCAGAGAAGTAGAACAACAGCAGTAGCAGCAGCAGTAAAGAAGTGGAGCAGATGAACGTCTCCAAAGAGATGTTTGGGATCCATTTGGATTTCAACAATGATGTTGAGAAGCTCATGAGAAGGAGCTCATGAATTTTTCACAGTAGAGGAGTATGATGCAGGAACATCTCTCCAAGCCATCCATGCGCCAACAAACCACCCAGCCAATACAATGTGCATTCAATGAAGAAGGAGAGGTGCAACCCTCTCATTTTGAATTTTGAATTTGAAATTTGGATTAAATGTTTGTAAGGTTGGTAGAGCCAAAGTTGTGCCTTTAAGAAGGTTGTAGTTAAATAAGGCCTTTAATGGTTGTAAGGCTGGGATCTAGATCTGATTCAGACTAGACAACCCACTCAATGTAATTCAATGTAATTGAATAGGGTAGGTGAGATGGAGGGAAGAGCTCGAAGTGCCCCCTCATGTAAAATATCTTTTGATCTTGTTTTCGAAATGTAAAGTCAAGAGATAGGAGAGCTATGCGAGAGTTAGAGTGGAGGAGAGAAGGAGCCAAGCCTCTGTCAAAGTCTGAGCTCAAGAACACATTGTAAAGGAGGCATTTCATATTAATATAAAGAGAATATTTCCTGCATGAGTTTCTATGTGTCTTTATGTGTTTATGAATGTCTTTGTGTGTTCTTTATATGTTGTAGATGTGCATTTACAGGGACAGATAGGTTCTTCTATCTGTGGGTTCTTTGATTTCAGGTTTGGGGTTCTTTGAGGCTTCATACCAGGAGGGTGTGACAAAACGCTGCGGGTTCTGAAAGCCAGTGCATAGATGCACTCCTGAATTCTGCATAATTTTGGCAAGGACGTGCCAGGAGGGCGCACCAGATGAAATCACTGACTCCAGGAGAATCCTCAAGGTTGTTGAATACCTTAGAGGTAAGACTATGTAGAAGAGAGAACAGGACATACCAGAATCATTGAGGGATTATGTAGAAGCTCTGCCAGGAGGACATTGAGCAGGTGCATAGAAGGAACAGAGAAGATAATTTTTTTTAGAATTATGTAAGGCTCTGCCAAGAGGGCATCAAGCGAATGAACGGGATGCATTAGGAGAATAACTCTTTTTCAAGTTCGTTGAGAAGACAAAATCACTGAGGATTCTGGAAACTCTTCTAGGTGGGCATTGAGTTGGTGCAGGAGGGCACATGACTGACATAATTACTGAGGGATTCTGAAGAAGCTCTACTAGGAGGGCATTGAGTTGGTTCTAGAGTGCACAAGGAGAACTCTTTTGAGTTCTGGAATAGAGAAACGTCAAAGGAGGACAAGCTCAAGAGGAATAATGCCTTTGCGCACGAAGCAACATAAGAAAGGAGTGCAGAGGTCGAGAAACCTTTGAGGTTTCAGAATCAACAAATCTCAGGAGAGACAAAACCTTAGAATACAGGTGGGAGTTGAGGATATAGGATTCACAGTAGGAGCAAAGGCTAAGGCCTTTGAAGCATTTGAAGACTTCCAAGTTCAGGATGAAGCACAAGCTTAGGAGGGACCGTAGCTGCCATTAGATCAACTGGAGAGAATGAGATCAGGAACGTTGAATCTATGTCCAGGTAAGCAGGAGAAGAGCACACAAGGAAGGAGAATAGATATGGGCCATCATATCTAGCCCAAATAGTCGATAGCCATCAGATATGGGAGAAGGTGCAAGCGAGTTAATCTCGCATATGAGTTGAGCAGAGGATCATTAAAGTCCTGAAACGACAGAGGCATTGGGATTTCGTAGTTCGAGGATTAGAGCATCAAGGGGTCGTGGAATCGCTACATTGCGATCTACTGATCCACAAAGTCCCAAAGGAATTTGAACCATCCATCACTTAGAGGACGCGTGGCGGTAATACGAGGACCCATCGGAGTTTTGGATATCGAGAGATAGAGAGATAGGAGTTCAGGAGAGAGGAAGTCTCGACTCACGAAATCCTGAAGACATCAGAGCCGTCTATATGCGGAGGACACGTGTCACAAGATCCTCGTATTTCGAGGATTCGGGCATTGAAGAGAGGAATAGAGGAGTCTTTCAACTTCACAACTACTGAAGTCCCGAAGCGATCAGGGCCATAGAGGAGTCTTTCAACTTCACAACTACTGAAGTCCCGAAGATATCAGAGACTACCAAGATGGAAGAACATAAATTTTCAATTGCAAGGTGGGAAATGAGATGAGATCGCTGTGGGATCTCATAGACTGTCAGGAGGACAACAAGGAAATTTCATTTTTCTAGGAGGGAAAGGAGATGGGATCTGAGGATCTCATAGACTTCCGAGAGGGCAGCAGAAAGTTTCCAGATTGCTAGGTGGGAAGGGGAACAAAGGTGAGGCTATGTAAAAGTCTCATGAACTCGGAGTTGAGTTCGGATCAGCTAGAGGAGCTGACAGAGGAAAAAGATCAGAAGGACATTTTGATCATTAGGGGAGTTCAAATATTCCTACCATTGAGCCTAGTTGAGGTAAGAGTTTGTGTTGCAGATGCAGCAATAGGGAAAAGACAACCAGCTGTGACTGTTGGAGTAATGGAGAAGACATCAGAGTCTGCCCAAGCGGAGGAAGATGAACATTCCTAGGAATGGCTCAACATTTTTAGCCACGAAGCTGAGAAGACTGCAGCACTGGAGCTTGCAGCAAAAAAAGAAGAAGAGGCAGACAACATGATCTTTGTTGATCTATGCGAGCAGATCGAAACCCTGGAGAGAAGGGTGATAGTGCAGAGAATGCACATCCTACAAGTCAAGTTGGAAGCAGATGCAGGAGGAGCATACCATCCCAAGGATCAGCTGGGAGAGGTTGGACTTGAGCCAACACAAAGAGAGATGGAAGCAACAACACTGTCACAGGGAGAAGCTGAGTAGTAGCTCAGTAATGAGATTGCAAAATTGGAATCTTCCATAGAGTGGAAATTTAAGGCCATGAGGGATGGAGAAGATGGCATGGGATATCATGATGATCTACCCATTTTCAAAGAAGAAATGTTCTCGAGCAGACTGTAAAGACAAAGCCATCCACGACAACAGNTGATTGAGCAGGTCAGGAGGCTGATGTTGAAGTCAACACAACAGACTGCCAACAGAGAAAGGTTGAGAAGAAGAGGGTCTACGAGAGAAGTAGAACAACAACAATAGCAACAACAGCAAAGAAGAGGAGCAGATGAACATCTCCAAAGAGATGTTTGGGATCCAGGTGGATTTCAACAACGACGTTGAGAAGCTCATGAGAAGGAGCTCATGAATTTTTCACAGCAGAGGAGTATGATGTAGGAACATTGCTTCAAGCCATCCATGCGCCAGCCAACCACCCAACCAGTACAATGTGCATTCAATGAATAAGGAGAGGCGCAACCCTCTCATTTTGAATTTTGAATTTGAAATTTGTATTAAATGTTTGTAAGGTTGGTAGAGCCAAAGCCATGCCTTTGAGAAGGATGTAGTTA
>SNQJ01S0063466.1:41102-60435 GCA_010110895.2 Picea sitchensis
TTTTGGGTGGCATGTTGGCCAAGTATCACTTTTGAACCTTGATTTTGAGGTGGTTCTGCTAGACAATATTTCTTCTGTTGTATATCCCAATTTTTGGCCCTTCTGGGTATGAAAATTTCTCTTATGTAATTCTCTGATATTTCATCTCTGCAATGCCACAGTTCTGATCAAAATTGGATGTGCCAAGTGGAATTTACGGTAACTTCCCCACAACTTGCCTATTTTTGTCATTTCCAGGAGATCTCACTTGTATAGTGTGCCCTGCACAAAATAATTGATATAAAATTTTGAAACTCGTACCCAAAATAGTACAGACTATCCAAGATCCAATGCAACCAGTCCCATGCAATTTGGATACTCTAGGAATAAGTTATGATTTTTTTACCTGGAACACCTTCTTGAGACTAGTCAATAGGGCTAGTCAGATACCCTGTCTTACACAGGGTGTATCTACAAATTTAAGATGACACAGAAGCTGAACGTTTTACCAAATATACACTACTAATTTATGTAAATGGTCGTTGGATTTCAAGGTCTGAAACGTTACAAAAACGTTTTTATAGTGAAAATTCCACAATGACTCCTTTCAGGATCATTCCAGAACACTATCTTGTACAGGTTGTATCTCCGAAAGTATAAGCCCTCAAGAGATGAATTTTTAACCCAACGTACCTGGATCCGTCTTCTAAATACCCTCCAAGTTGTTCCTTCTGAAACGTTGTAGAAAACAATTTATAGCTAAAATTCCACAGTGTCTCAGATGTAGCAGTGAAACCCCAAGACCTTGAGCTCTGATACCATATGTTAAGAACCAAACATCAATATAGCATAGAAAAACCTCAGAAAAAGTACTCAACGCCTTGAAAAAGAGGTAATTTCAGATAATAAGCCTCTTCGAGGGGGAAACCTCCTTTTACCCCACTTAAATGTTCAAGTACAAGATGATTTAAAATGAAAATGTCTCCTTGGTATATATAGGAGACTAGGAGGAATAATTACAAATAATGGCCTAAAGCCAACATAATTTAAAATAACATTACTAATCTAAATTACAACTAATGACCTAAAGCCGACATAAATAAAATAGCATTACTAATCTAATATGCCCCAATTAAGGGGTAATGAGCCAATATTAGGGATTAACACATCTTCAACCACAAAATGCAAGTGATATATCAATGTAGCATTATAATCCAATATTTGCAAAGTAAATAAACAATGAACAAATGAACAATCATACACATACACAGTATACCAGTGTTTTACGTGGAAACTCAAAGTGGGAGAAAACCACATAATGTTTTTTCTTATATGTCTTTAAGAGTTGCATTCGTTCGAAGCACCAAATTCCTTTTCTTTCCAACTACAACTAGAAGGAGGCTCCAACCCCCTAGTTTCTCAATATACAACTTGAGGGAAGCTCCAACTCTCCAATTCTATGGCTACAACCAGAACGAGTCTGCAACCCCCTATGTTCTCTGGCTACAACCACCTATCCTTGCCCCATCCAACCACCTTGAAATATAAATGCCAAATGTAGAAAACCTATCATTTTCACTAAATCAACCACTTCCACTGTCAACTTGTCACTGTCAACCTGTACCAATAACCTGTAAAAACCTGCACCACACAACCTATACCAATAACCTGAACGAACATGTACCATGCATTAACCATGCATCAACTACATATCAACTATGACTCATCAATATGTACCAACATCATCAAATATACACCTCATTCATGTGTCAACTCATCAACTACTTGTCTCAATCATGTACCCAACATGTACCTCAACCATATACCAAAGACATACACCAATATAACCATCAAAAGTTATCTAACAATCAATCACTTTATCCATAAACCAAATAACATAAACACATACATCAAACCATGTGCCACAAACTCACTATTTTGTAGCCTCAATCTATACCAAAAACTTCAACAATGCATCACAACCAAAAGAGAAATACCCATATGCCAAATACCAATTGTATCCCTCAACAAATCTGATATATGAAGTAATACTGAACATATAATACCATATCAAGAGATAAACCCTAACTCACAAAACATACCTTAAACAAGATGTGCCATATCTCTCATAAATAGAACCCAACCAAGTTGCTTCTGCGATTTTTTTGCTGCATTTTTTCTGCCATGATTTTTCTGCCGCACTTTTTCTACCGCGATTTTTTTGCCGTGATTTTTTTTCCACACTCTTTCTGCCACGATTTTTCTGCTACACTTTTTTTGCCGCGATTTTTTTGCCACGATTTTTTTGTCGCACTTTTTTTTCCGCAATTTTTCTTCCTCGATTTTTCTACTGTCGCACTTTTTCTACCGCACTTTTCTTACCACACTTTTCCTTCTGCACATTTCCTGCTTCACTTTTCTCTATCAATAATACCTTCCCAAATAACCTTTCACAAAATAGATATTCAATGATATTCAATAGGTTCAAGTGTATTTAAATGAGATAGCCTTTCCTCATATTTATACTTTCATGTAGCATCTTCAAGGGGTTATTTTTTAAGCATCTTAACCCACTTATAACCACTTGTCCACTTAACTTAACCGCTTTTCATAATTAGTAAGTTCTCCATTAACTTGATTATTTAAATAATTTATTTTTCATCCTCTTTGACTTATAGTACAATCATCACTTCACTTTATTATTTAAATAATTTCTTCTTTGCAAAACACTTTGACTACTTTGACCTTTTGGGGATTCTAAATGACTCATGAGGGTTCTCCAACTTCACATGGCCATAAATCTCTAACGGTGAGGATTTATGTGATGTTCCACATACTACCAGAAATAGGATGACATGTACTATCCATCTAGAATAGTCTTACCTGCAAATATATCAAAATTCATACCATTATCCATCAAACAAAATTGGGTCCATTACCCAAACCTTTGTGCTACCGTAATTCTATACCAGACTTTATTCAAGGGTTGACATCAATGACAACCAACCCAATGAATCAACAATATCCCCCTTTGGCATTGATGGAAACACTCTGATGCAATACTGAAGTCATGCCATGCAATACGGAAGTCATGTCATGCAATACTGAAGTCATATCACTCATACTCTCCCTGTGACCATCACTCCCCCTGGAACCATGCCTCTGTGCTCTACATCTGATAGAGCTATTCCTATTTGTCATCAATGACAAAGGTGTCTTTCCATCATGGGTTGCTCCCCCTAACTGAACTGTCCTTGGGGATACTCCCCCTAACTGAACTCTTCCTGAAACTGATCTCCTGACCTGAATTGTCATCTTTATGGTGCTTCCTCATGTAAATCTAAGACATATAAGATAAGCATTCAAAAGAATTCATTTTGGAGTAGAAATTATTCTGAGTCTCTGGCGAAGATACTCAAAGGCTTCCCATGGAAGTGTTTTTGTAAATATGCACGCGACTTGTTCTTTTGTGCCCACATATTCAACTCTCATGTTCTTCTATGAAACATGCTCCCGTAGAAAGTGATACTTGATTGGAATGTTCCTTGTCTTGGAGTGCATCATCGAGTTCTTTGAGATACTGATGGTGCTTGTATTATCACAATAGATTGGAATGAGTTCATCATACTCAACCTGTATATCTGTCAAAGTTTGTTTCATCCATAGAACCTATACAGAACATGTTGTTGTGGCCATATACTTTGTCTCGGCTATAGATAAGAATGTTTATGATTGTTTCTTGCTTAGACATGATACTAAACAGTCAACCAAGTAGAACGTTGCTCCACTAGTGCTTCGTTGGTCATCAATGCAACCTTCCCAATTTTCATTTGTGTAGTCAATAAGTGATAAATACTTTCCTTTTGGATACCATAATCCAAAATCTTTTGTTCCTTTGAGATATTTGAAAATCCTCTTTACTGCTACGACATGTATTTCCTTTTGTGTGGATTGAAATCGTACCACTTTTCCAATTGCCTGCATTACATCTCGTTTGGATGCTGTCACATATAGTAAGCTTCCAATCATTGACTTGTATTGTCTATGGTCTGTAGACTTTGAATGATCATGTTTGTTCAACTTCCAATGGGTTTGCATAGGAGTGGTAACTGGTTTGCAATCTCCATTCCAGACCTCTTTAGCATTTATATGATATACTTAGCCTGAGAAATAAAAATTCTTTGGTTTCTTTGACGTATCTGAAGACCCAAAAAGAAGGATCGTTCTCCAAGTAATGACATTTCAAATTCATTTTGCATATCCTTTGCAAATTGCTGGCTTAACTTGTCATCATTACTTCCAAAAATAATATAATCGACATAATCTTCAATTAATAAAACACTAGATTGTGTTTCCTTGATGTAGAGGTTCTTGTCTACAATTTCTTTTCTGAACCCTTCCTGTTGTAGATATTTATCCAATCTAGAGTACCATGCTCTAGGAGCCTGTTTTAGACCATATAAGGACTTCTTCAATTTACACACACAATCTTCATTCTCTGACAACTGAAATCCTTCTGTTTGTTCAATGTATACTTCTTCTTCAAGTTCCCCATTCAGAAAAGTTGATTTTACGTCCATATGATATACTTTAATATTCTTGGAGAAAACATAAGCTAAAATCAATCGAATTGCTTCAATTCTGGCAATTGGGGAAAATGTCTCTTCAAAGTCGATTCCTTAAACATGTGCGTATACTTTACATACCAATCTATCTTTTTTACTTGTAACATGTCCATATTCATTCAATTTATTTCTGAATACCCACTTTGTGCCAATCACATTCTTATTCTTTATTCTTGGAACCAATTCCCAAGTGTCATTCTTCTCTATTTGATCAAATTCTGCATCCATGGCCTTATTCCAAAATTCATCCTTGTTGGCCTCTTCAAAACCTTTTGGTTCAATCGTAGATGAGAGTGCTAGATGCATTTGTTTTGGTGAACGAATTCTTCTTCTAGTCTCAACTCATGCATCTTTGTTTTTGATAATCTGATATGAAGGATGATTCTTTTCTACTCGTTTTCTAGGTGTCTTTGGAGGCACTTTATGAACTTGCTCTTATACTTCTGTCTGATCCTCTTCTTCTTCCCCTTCTACTTCTTCTTCATCTTCTTCTTATTCTTCATAAATTTGTTCGATTGATTAATTCTCTTCTTCCTTTAATTATCGTCCACCTGTTTCATCAATTGTTACATTGATGCTTTCCACAACTTTGCTCAACCTCATATTGTAACATTTGTATGCTTTCCTTGTACTTGAGTAACCAACAAGTACTTCTTTTTCCACACAAAATTCAAACTTTCCCATTCTTCCCTCTTCTCTTTTGATGTAGCATTTTCTTTCAAATACTCTAAAGTACTTCGCGTTTGTTGGTCTTCCTTTCCATAGCTCGTAGGATGTTTTTTCAGTGTTGTTTCCGAGCATTAATATGTTTTGAATGTGAATTGATGTATGCATTGCATGTGTCCAAAATATATCTGTCAATTTGGAATCCATTAACATTGTTCGAGCCATTTCTTGTACTATCATTTTCTTTCTGTAAACAACTACACTCTGTTGAGGTGTCCTAGCAACGAAGAATTTTCTTTTTATTCCATGTCTACTGCAATATTCCATAAATTAATTTGAACTAAACTCTCCTCCATTATCATATCTTAAACATTTGATTTTTGAATCCATTTCATTTTCAACCATTTCCTTATAGACCTTGAAGTTTTCAAAATCTTATGGCTGATTCTTGAGAAAGGAAAATGCAGTCATGCTTGTATAATCATAAACTAATAACTTAAAGTATTTCTCACATTTTAAACCCTTTTTTGTAGTTGGTCCAACTAGATCAATACGCACAATTTCTAGTGGTCTTGTCGTTGAATATTCCTTTGATTTAAATCTGGTCTTTGTTTGCTTTCCTTGTTGACAATGCTTGCATAATGTGTTGGTTAGTTTTGTAATATGGGGAATTTATCTAACTAATTTCTTTTTTCCAACTTTGAAAAGGTTATCAAAGTGTATGTGACCCATTCTTCTGTGACATACCCAACTTTCATCTTCATTTCCTAGACAACACTTTTCATTTCCAATTTCACTTAATACATATATGTTGTTTGAAGTTCTTGCAGCTGTTGCAATCAATTTTCTTAAACCTTATTTTATTATCTCCCACTTTTGTGAATGAAAAGTAACTTTATGACCTTGTTCACACGTTTGACTCACACTTAGAATATTATGTTTCATATCTTCTACTAGTAGAACATTTTCTTCCTTGGTATTCTTGTTTTCAATTATGGCTGTGCCTTTTCCAATGAGTTTAGCTGAATCATCATTTCCGAAGGAGACTTATCCATCTCTTTCCTTTCTTAATGTAAGAAAGATGTCTTTATCACCTTTCATGTGTTTTGAACCACCACTTT
Source organism: Picea sitchensis (assembly GCA_010110895.2). NCBI lineage: Eukaryota > Viridiplantae > Streptophyta > Pinopsida > Pinales > Pinaceae > Picea > Picea sitchensis. Next base: position 47,494 of record SNQJ01S0063466.1, read on the forward strand.
CAACATACCAACAATGTTTCTTCTTCTTAGCTTGTACAGCGAGTGTGAATTCTCCATTGCTATATTGATTCTGCTTTCTTATCCATGTTCTCTTCTGAGGTTCATGTATGTTACTTTTGTTAGTCTGTTGTAGTTCTCTAGCAGGAACTGTCATTTTGAAATCGTTGGCCATGTGTCCAAAGTTGTTACACTTGTAGCATTCCACTTCAATGCTCAATGATTCAAAACTATTGTAACTTCTCTCTGTTTCATTGGGCTTTCTTAGATAACCCTTTTTGGTATGACTTTCAAGTTTATTTATGTTCCTTCTTTTAGTTCTAAAGTTCATAGCTTTATGTCAAAAATTATTGCATTCATAACATAAACAAAAAAAAATAGTTTATCTTCTCAAAGGAGTTTCCCTTATGAATCCTTTTTCTTCCTAAGGCCTATGTGTCGGTCATTGATTCTGAAATCTAAATCTTCTTGGTGGAGGAGTGTCTCTATAATCTTCTTTGTAGGTATTCATATCCCATTTGATTGTTTGTACGTAGATTTTTGGATATGTTTCTTGTTATGTTGTTTTGGAGCTTGATCCATTTTATGTTTGATTGTATGCAAGTCTGTACTTGTCATGATTAGGCCTTTGACTGTTGATAATGTCATACAAAACTTTTGAGTTGTTTTGCATATTTTTCTTTTGAAGATCCTTTCTCAATGTGCTAATCTCTTATTCCAAATTTCTAATGATCTTGTCTCTTTCTTCTAACTATCGTTTGAGTGCTTCTTCATTTGTTTTATATTCTTCTATTTGAACATTCAATTCCGTAATGATCTTCTCTAGTTCTTGAGTATCTTCCTTCTTGTCTAGTTCTTCTTGTAGATTCCTATTTTTCCTCTTTTCTCTTCTTATAACTTCTATGGGAGTCAACAATTATTCTCGGTAGACAACTTATGCCTCTTCATATTGTTCTTCAATGTTTTCTTTATCAGAGTCTTATGATTCCATCAATAGAACTCCTTTTGTCTCACTGTCACTGATTTCATCTTCATCTAATGAGGAAATTTCTTCTTTGGTGTATAAGATTTTCTTGAAAACTTTGTTTGTGGTTACTTTCCCTTTCTAGGTTTGTTTTCTATTAGAGTAATCTTCATCATTCCCCTTATTTTTGTTATGAGATTTTTTTTAGCAAAATGACCAATACCATCACAATTAAAACAAATCAATGGAAGTTTACCTTTATATCTGTTGTTGGTTCCCTTGTTCAATCTCTTGACAAAATTTGTCATTTCTCCATCATCTTCTGAGATGTCATTGTTGCTCCTATGTTATTTTTCCCTTTGCTTTCCCTTTTTCTTTGACCTTTTGGATGCTTTTAAACTTTCTTCTTTTATACTTGGATTTGCCTGTTCAGTTCTCATTTCATACGATGTGAATATTCCATGTAGTTCATCCATGCTTATTGATTCTATATCTACTCTTTCTTCTAGTGTTGATATCTTAGGATCAAATCTCATAGGAAGAGATCTTAGTACCTTTTGAACAATTACAAATTATTTAATTTCTTCTCCCAATCCTATGATTTCATTTACTGTTTCATCAACTCGTAAGAATTAAGATGCAATATTCTTGTCTTCCTTCATCTTTAGTTGTTCGAAATGACCTATATAAGTTTGAATATTTGTTGCTTTAAATGTTTTTTCTTTTTCATAAATATTTTGAAGCTTGCCCTAAATATCCTTAATGGCTTTACAATGTATAAATTTGGTGCATATTGATTCACAAAGACCATTCATAAGTGCATTTGTAGCTTTGGAATTATTTTTCCCAAGTTTTATTGCTCTTTCGTTTGTCAGCGAAACTGTTGATTCTATGTATCGATCTACAATAGATTGCCAAATTGCAAATCCATGTGCATGTATATTTGTTTTCATCATTTTTCTCCAAAATGAATACTTATTTCCATCAAATTGTGGTATTCCATTTATATATATGTTTTTTCTCTCCATGATCTACCTTTCAGTGGTTAAACTGATTTCTGAAGGAACCTTCTCTGATACCAATTGTTGGATTGCTAAGAGAGGGGGTGAATCAATAATAGAGAAATACAATCCTTTTCAACCAAAAAATGCAAGTGTTATATCAATGTAGCATTATCATCCAATAGTTGTAGAGGAAATAAACAATGAACAAATGAGCAGTCATACACATACACAATACACCAGTGTTTTACGTGGAAACCCAAAGTGGTAGAAAAAAATGGAATTATTTTTCTTATATGTCTTTAAGATTTACATTCATTGAAAGCACCAACTTCCTTTTTCTCCTAGCTGCAACTGGAAGGAGGCTCCAACCCCCTAGTCTCTGAGGCTACAACCTGAGGGAAGATCGAACTCCCCAATTATCTGGCTACAACCAGAAGGAGGCTGCAACCCCCTATGTTCTTTGGCTACAACCAAAAGGTGGCTACAACCACCTATCCTTGCCGCAACCAACCATCCTGAAATATAAATGCCAAATGTAAACAACCTATCACTGTCACTAGATCAATCACTACCACTGTCAACATGTACCAATAACCTATAATAGCATGTACCAATCAACCTGCACCACACAATCTATACCCATAACCTGAACCAACATGTACCATGCATCAACTGCACATCAACTATGACTCATCAATATGTACCAACATCATCAACTATACACCTCATGTATATTCCAAATCATCAACTTCTTGTCTCAACCATGTACCCAATATGTACCTCAACCATATACCAAAGACATACACCAATATAACCATCAAATGTTATCTAACAATTCATCACGCTATCCATAAATCAAATACCATAAACCCTTACATCAAACCATGTGCCACAACCTCATTGTTATGTAGCCTCAAGATAAACCAACAAATTCAACATCACATCACAACCAAAATACCAATACCCATATGCCAAATACCAACAACAAAATACCAACTGTATCCCTCAACAAATCTGATATATGCAACAATACTAAACATCCAATACCATCTCAAGAGCTAAACCTTAGCTCAAAAAACATATCTCAAACAATATGTGCCATATATCTCATACGTAGACCCCAACCATGTTTCTATCATGATTTTTCTACCGCACTTTTTCTGTTGCAATTTTTCTGCCACTATTTCTCTGTCGTGATTTTTCGGCCGCAATTTTTCTGTCGTGATTTTTCTGCCGCACTTTTTCTTCTGAGATTTTTCTGTTGCACTTTTTATACCGCGATTTTTTTGCCACACATTTTCTGTTGTGATTTTTTTGCCTCGATTTTTCTTTCGTACTTTTTCTGCCGCACTTTTCCTACCACACTTTTCCTGCCACACTTTTCTCTATCAATAATACCTACCCAAATAACCTTTCACAAAATAGATATTCAATGATATTCAATATGTTCAATTGTATTTAAATGAAAGATCCTTGCCTCTTATTTATAATTTAATGTAGCATCCTCAAGGGGTTATCTTTTGATCATCTTAACCCACTTTCCTTATTTTAGGGTTAACCCACTTATAACCACTTGTCCACTTAACTTAACCACCTTCCATAATTAGTAAGTTCTCCATTAACTTTATTATTTAAATAATTTTTTTGCATCCTTTTTGACTTATAGTACACTCATCACTTCACTTTATTATTTAAATAATTTCTTCTTTGCAAACACTTTGACAACTTTGACCTTTTGGGGCTTCTAGATGACTCACGAGGGTTATCCAACTTCACATGGCCATAACACTCTAACCGTGAGGAGTTATGTGAAGCTCCACATACCATCGGAAATGGAATGACATGTAATATCCATATAGAATAGTCTTACCTACAAATATATCAAAAATAATACCATTATCCATCAAACAAACTTGGTTCCATTACCCAAACCTTTCTGTTACCAGAATCCACTATCGGACTTTCTTCAAGGTTTGACATAAATGGCAACCAACCCAATTAATCAAAATCATACATGTTTCCATCAAAAGAGGATAGTTGAAAAGTTAAACGCTTTCCCAATAGCCACAAAAATAATAATTACATGCCTTCATAATTTCAAATACGAATTTCCATAAATGAAAATTTATTTTCAAGCAATAACATTAAAACAAATTGTTTTAATATTGGAGGATGTCATATCATCTTCCCCTCAAGTGTAATACTTTATTTAGTGTTATTATTTTCCTCAATTTATCACTTGGAATAGATATGGATAAGATTTCATCATTGCATCTTCCATATCCCAAGTATCCTCCTCAGGGATAAAGTGCTTCCATTGCAATTTTACCTGGGTGAGGTCTCTATTTTGAAGTATTGTTCCTTTCTTCCCTAGAATGCATAGAGGTTCTTCTTGGAACTCGCCTTCTGGTTCCACCTGCACCATTTTCCAATAAATGATATGAGTAGGATTATGAATATATATTTGTAATAATGAAACATGAAAAATATTATGAACTTATAAATTTGCAGGGACTGCCAGTTGGTATGCCGCTAGCCCAATTCGACTTAAGACTTTGAATCAACTAGAAAAACTTGGCACCAACTTGGAAAAACTTCCTGGTTTTAGGGATCTCCTCCATATTTTGAATTTAAGGTATAAATGTTCTCCAAAATCAAGTTCTTGATGTCACCTTTTCAGATCTACATAGCTTTTTCATTGATATTGTGCCACGTTTAAATTATGTTGTACATTGTTTACCATCTGATCCATTTCTTGGAGAATTTATGGTCCAACCATAATTTTGTTGACCAGATAATCCCAATTGATCGGGGTTGTACATTTGTTTCCATATAAAAATTTGAAGGCACACATATTTTATGATGCTTGATACCCATTATTGTATGTGAATTCAACTAAGTGTAGATATTGTTTCCACTTAGTTGGTTTTGTTTTTACGTACATTCATAACATATGTTCAATAATATGATTTGTACGTTCTATTTTCGCATCCATTTGTAGATCGAAACTTGTGATGAAATTAAAATTAGTACCCAAACCTGCAAACAATTCCTTCCAAATTTTTGTGGTAAATTTAACGTCTCTATCAGAAATCACCATTTTGGGAGGTCCATGAAATCTAAATATTTCGTTCATAAAAATTTCAACGATATTAATTGCTTTATAAGTGTACTTCATAGGCATGAAGTGTGCATACTTACTTAACTTATCGATTACTATCGTTATTGATTCGTTTTGTCTGTGAGTCTTAGGAAAACTTGTAATGAAGTCTGTTGAAATAAATTCCCATTTTCATTCTCGTATAGATAGAGATTGTAAAATACCTTCCAAATGTTAATGTTCAAGTTTAAACTATTCAAAATCTAAGCATTTAGTGTTTCATATTTCATATTAGGCCAATAAAAATATTTTCTTAAAGATCTTATCATTTTATGGTATCTCGGATGACCAAAATATGGATTTTTGTGTATCTTATTCATGATCATCATCTTCAATTTAGTAGAATTAGGTACATATAACATGTTTTTGAACCTTAATAGACCATCTTTATCGATATTGAAATATTTATTATTTAAATTTCCCTCATTTTTCCACAATTGATATGTTATTTTGACGTATTCTACATCATTTTTTCTTGCAGATTTAATTATGTCCTCAATATCATTTTCTTCTTTGCTGATAACTACTTCATATAACTCATTAGTTCTCCAACTTAGTGCATCTGTGACATTATTTTCCTTTACTTTGATGTGTTGTACTTTGAAATCGAACTCACTTAAAAAGGCTAACCACCTCACTTGTCTTGCATTGAGATCATGTTGACTAAACAAGTGTTTCACACCATTGTTATCTATTAGTAGTCTAAATTTTCTTTCGATTAAATAATGATGCCACATTTTTAACAGATGAATTTCTGTTGTTAATTCTAGATCATGAGTTACGTAGTTTCTTTCATGTTCCTTTAATTTGCATGATTCATAACAAATGACATTTCCATCCAGTTCCAATACTCCTCCTAATCCTTCTTTACTTCTATCCACAAAAACTATAAAATGTTGATAAGGGTCAACCAATTTAAGAATTGGTGTTGCATTTAGTAAACCTTTCAATTTATAAAAACTATCTTGGCATTTTTAAGACCAAATAGACGTTTTTCTCTTTTTCTATAATGATGTAATAGGATAAATGGGTAAAATAATGAAGGTGGGTAACCCTTTTGTGACAATCACATTGCAAAAATTCCTAGCGGCAATTTTTTGACTAAAAAATTGTTGCTAGGAATTTTTTTGGCCAAATATTTGCACGTCAAATTGAATGACTCCCTAACGGTGCCCTCGAAATTCATGTACAATTTTTTTCGGATAAATTATTTTCCTATGGTAAGCATATTTTGGCTGAAATGCTTTTCAGCCGAAATGTTTATTTTTAACGAATTTCGTTAAAAACTAGGTTTTGGCCGAAAACTTGAAAATGGGACTGTTTGTAGGAAACTACAAATTCTCTCCATCTTACTTGATCTTTAGAGGTAGCGGAATCCTACAAATACTTAGAATTTAGTTTCAGAATCGATACCAACATTTTTAAAATTGAATCTACTTTCATTGGATAAATTTGTTTTCATTATCGTTTTTTAATCTAATTTTATTTAATTTTATAAAAAAATCACTACATAATATTTTTAGGTGAGATTATGATTCGGTGAAATAAAAAATCCATATCTCTAAAAATACATAGTGGAAAATTTATATTCATAATCCTTAAAATGTTATATTCAAAAGTGTGTTTTTAGATTTTACTTTTAAGTAAAAATTAAGATAGATACAAGGTGTGGGAAAACAAGTGTTTAAAATCTGCAACGTTTTCAGCTTGGTCAACTTAAAAAAATTCTAGAAATTATAATATTCATCTGTTAGATTCAAAATTATAGTCATAATAAAATAGAGTATTTGTAGATTGTTGCAGTATACTTCGTTTCTTAAAAACATAAGTTGAATAATAGATATATTGTTGTGGGAAAAAATAATTCATTATCATTCCTTTCATGTTTAAGGAACATACTGTTAAACAATTGTCAAATTGACATATCAAATCTTAATAAAAAAAAATTGAAAAATAGTCATTGGTAAGCTAACAAAATTCTTCAATTTTTTATTTTTTTTACTGTAAAGTGAAATTCTAAATAAAAAAAATACTTTTGTATGCCGAAAGTTGAAGAACTTGTGAAAATCTAGTTTTTTTTTTCATAAAACAGGCAAAAGTGTTACCCATCTTTAGGATTTTACCCAAATGATTTTAGAAAACCCTTTGATAAACCTCCCGTAATCACTAGTGATTCCCATAAATGATCGTATGTATGCTATGCCTTTAGGAATATGCCATTCCATAATTCATTTAATCTTTTTAAGGTCTACTACATTATCGTCTTTGGATATCCCATGTCCTAAATATTGTATCTTTATATAAATCACATTCATTCCCATAAATGTAATTTGTGCTCTCTTAGAGTATGTAATACTATTTTCAAACGTTGTTCATGTTCTTATTTCATTTTTTAATAGATCAATATATCATCAATACAAATCAGTACGAATTTGTCCAAGTATTGGTTTAATATATTGTTCATTAAAAGCATAAAATATGTCAGTGTGTTAGTAAGTCCAAATGGAAACACTCCAAATTTGTAATGTCCATAACATGATATCAACGTTGTTTTATTTATGTCTTCATCTTTTATCCTTATTTGGTGATAATTAGAGATAAATTCTAGTTTAGATAATATTTTTTCTCCTCCAACCTAATCAAATAGTCATTGATCCTAGGTAGAGGGTATTTGTTTTTAATCATCATTGTATTCAATTGACGATAGTCAATACATAATCTTAACATTCCATCTTTATTTTTAAAATATAATATTGGTGCTCCCAAGGCTGAAACACTTCATCTGATGTATTCTTTATCTAACAGTTCTTGTAATTGAATTTTTATTTTTTTTAGATCAGGAACACTCATCCTGTAAGGCTCCTTTGATATTAGTACAGATCTAGGTAGTATATCTATAGATAAATACATTTCTCTCCACGAAGTTAATTCTAGTATTTATTCCACAAATACATCTTTAAATCCATGAATAATTGCAAAGTCTTCCAAACTTGGTTTGCTTTCTCTTTCTAGCAGATTTGTTACTTGAATAGAATATATTTTTCAACCTTTACTAATACACTTTTTCAATTGCATTGTTTATATTTTTCAAACAGAAACTGGATTTCTAATTCCTTGTATTGTTCTCGAGACATCATTTTCATCCTTCTATACAAGTGATTTTTCATAACAGCTCAATATCACTTTTTGATTTTCTAACTAGTTAATTCCAATAATCATTTCATATGATCCTAAAGGTCATACATTCAAATTTATCTTTGTATTTAGACCATTTATATTCAATTCAAAATTGGGAATAAATTTTGTTACCTTTCTTTTTGTTCATGTTCCTAACTGTCCTAACCATGAGTTAGAATGCATTACCTTCTTTAGCTTGTTTGATTCTACTGAAGTTGGGGTAACATAACTTAAAATAGCTCCTGGGTCAATTAAAGTACGTACTTTTCTATTATGAATTCTACATTCAATTTCCACAATTGTGGATTGATCATCAACTTTCTTTCCATCCAGTTCTCCATTGATTCTATGAATACTTTTCCCAATATCTCCCACTGTCGAAGCTTCTTGTATGTTATGAATAGTTTTGTTTCTTTATTTCTTTCGAAGCCCAATAGTTCTCTAGGATTATCATTTTCTTTATTGAATCCCAAGTTAACTAACTTACTTCCTTATACTTGTGATAGAATTTTGTGGAAGTTGTTTTCTTGATGTCCTTTGTTCATGTTTCAGAATGGTGAATGTTTGAAACCCATTTTCCTCTTATTTAACTTTTCCTGCTTCTTTTTTTCCATGCTTTTGGATTTTCAGATCGTTGTTTGTATTGATCGTAATTGGCTTTTCCCATTACTTCATTCAAAGTTTTTGGGTTATCAAGCTCTATTTTGTCCTTGTATGACTGAGGTAAACAACTTATAAACCTTTGAAATTTTACATTTTCATATTTTATATAAGGTACAAATATCAATAATTCCATAAACTTAGTAATTAGATCCTCCATGGAGATATGTCCCAATTTTAGTTCATATAACTCTTTAGTTTTTTTCTCATAATAAATTTAAGATAAGTATCGTTTCTTGAAGTATTTATTAAAATAATGCCATTCCATCTTCTTTTCTTTTAGTCCTTTGGCTAATTTTAAGTCTTTCCACCATATGTTGGCTTTATCTTTCATATTGTAAATAGCCATTCTTACTTTCATATTACTAGAGTAGTTGTAAATCTGGAAGTATTTCTTTATGTCAAGCAACAAAGACTCTGCTTCATCATCGATTCTGGACTTGCCATAAAATGTGGAAGGTTTTATTTTCTTGAACTCTCCATCTAAATGATCCATCTGTTTTCTTTTCCACACTGTAGATGCTTTATTTTCTTTCATTTGTGTGTCACTAGAAGAGTCTTTTATTTTTTTTCATAGCTAGAATCTTTTGAGGACTTTTTTCTAACTTCCTCATCCACTTCATTATTCTTTGGAGTCTTCTTTTTTGATATACTTTGTAACAACATCTCATTAATTTGCTATTGATCTTCTTGTTCTTTCTTTATTTGTTCATTATCATCTTTGAATACATGTAATTCCACGATAAGATTCCTCATCGTTTCCAACAATTGGATTGTTGAACTTCCTTCATTGTGATGTTTTGGGTTCCTAGGAAGCTCTTGAGATTCCATTCTATGTTGACATTTTTTTACAAAACAATTTTGACATAGTCTATTTGTAACAATAACATGTTGTTAGTTACATTTTTCACTTAATAAGATAATTTTCTAGTGTCTCCTTTAGGCCTATGTGTTGTAACCTACAACTCTGATACCATATGTAACAAACCCAAATTTTCATATCATATTTCCTTTTTAGGTTAAACATATGGATAAATTATTCGTAAAATTTTAACTTGACAATACATAATTAGATCTTTCCTTCAAAATGTGAGCCACTAAATTATCACCACTTAATATTGTCTCTTTTAATTCCATTAAGTGTTGCTATCATGTGAGAATTTGGTTATCAAAATATAGGTTCCCTTTTAACCTAATAAAATGGATCTACCAACCTACTAATCCTTGGACTATTGAAAATTTGGAAAATATGGATCATGTAAAGTAGAAATAAAGTAATTGGGGATTTTTGTATAAAATTAAACATATATGTTAAGTCAAGTGGTTTCTTTGTTCTAACCATGGATTTGGTAAGAAATTAATTAAAAACCTTGTAAACTTGGACACAAAAATTTTCTACGTGTATTGATTCAATGCTCAATAACATAATGGAATGTCAAGCCAAACCATTAACCAATCTAGTCTCCCCAAGTCTCTCTGATAACATGGATTAGAGTTCATAGTATGTATATGAAATTGGTAGAGGGTCTTGAGGCCTATCATCGATGGAACAAGAGGTCTCTGTAGTAAAACACTTCCTATTCAATTTGTCATTTGAATTTTTCCAGATCGATTGTTATGTCGTTTCTCTTTCCTAGGAAGTTTGCGATTAACAGAAAAAAAATTGGAGGGAAGATTCATAACAACTTTAGTTCCAACCATTGTTATGCATCTCCGCGTTCAGAATAAAACATATAGGTAAGGAATTTGACATTACTAGAAATACTTGTTTAAGTATTTTAGCAACAAGAAAGGTAGATGAGTGTGTAACCCATTTATGGGCATTCTCCATTGCCCTCTTACTTATTCAGTAATTGTAATGATTATTTTAATTTACATATTAATAACTCACTTTATTTGTTGTAAGTAATCATTTCCAGGTTCTGTTAATCAATATCTAGCTTTTACCAGTCTTGGAGGTCAAACCAGACATCTTTGATAGTTTAATCATGAGTCATAACTTGGGGATTTTAACTATTAGAGTTTGTTTCCTCCATTTAGTTACTAGAAAGGTAAATTTTATTAGGAAGGAGGAATTATGGTGTTTCGGGACTTGTGACCCCAACGACACTGATCCCTAGTCCTTCAAACTACTGGTAGTTCCCTGATCACTGCCACGTGTCCCCCACAGATGGATGGCCCTGATCGCTTCGGGACTTCACTAGTTGTGAATTTGAAAGAATCCTTTATTCCGCTCTTCAATGCCCGAATCCTCGAAATACGAGGATATTGTGACACGTGTCCTCTGCAGATAGACGACTCTGATGTCTTCAGGATTTCGTGAGTCGAGACTTCCTCTCTCCTGAACTCCTATATCTCTGTCTCTTGATATCCAAAACTCCGATGGGTCCTTGTATTACCGCCACGCGTCCTCTGAGTGATGGATGGTTCAAATTCCTTTGGGACTTTGTGGATCAGTAGATCGCAATGTAGCGATTCCATGACCCCTTGATTCTCTAATCCACGAACTCCAAAATCCCAATTCCTCTGTCATTTCAGGACTTTGACGAGCCTCTGCTCATCTCATATGTGAGATTAACTCACGTGCACCTTCTCCCAGATCTGATGGCTATTGACTATCTGGGCTAGATATGATGGCCCTTATCTATTCTTCTTCCTTGTGTGCTCTTCTCCTACTTACCTGGACATAGATTCAACGTTCCTAATCTCATTCTCTCCAGTTGATCTAATGGCAGCTATGCTCCCTCCTGAGCTTGTGCTTCTTCCTGAACTTGGAAGTCTTCAAACGCTTCAAAGGTCTTAGCCTTTGCTCCTACTGTGAATCCTATATCCTCAGCTCCCACCTGTATTCTAAGGTGTTGTCTCTCTTGAGATTTGTTGATTCTGAAACCTCAAAGGTTTCTCAACCTCTCCACTCATTTCTTATGTTGCTCCGTGCGCAAAGGAATTGTTCCTCTTGAGCTTGTCCTCCTTGGATGTTTCTCTATTCCAGAACTCAAAAGAGTTCTCCTTGTGCACTCTTGCACCTACTCAATTCCCTCCTAGCAGAGCTTCTTCAGAATCCCTCAGTAATTTTGTCAGTCCCGTTCCCTCCTGCACCAACTCAATGCCCACCTGGGAGAGTTTCCAGAATCCTCAGTGATTTTGTCTTCTCAACGAACTTGAAATAGAGTTATTCTCCTAATGCATCCCGTGCATTCGCTTGATGCCCTCTTGGCAGAGCCTTACATAATTCTAATTTTTTTTATCTTCTTTGTTCCTTCTATGCACCTGCTCAATGTCCTCCCGACAGAGCTTCTACAGAATCCCTCAATGATTCGGGTATGTCCTGTGCTCTCTTCTACATAGTATTACCTCCAAAGTATTCAACAACCTTGAGTATTCTCCTTGAGTCAGTGACTTCATCTGGTGCGCCCTCCTGGCACGTCCTTGCCAAAATTCTGCAGAATTCAGGAGTGCATCTATGGACTAGCTTTCAGAACCCGCAACATTTTGTCACACCCTCTTGGCATGAAGCCTCAAAGAACCCCAAACCTTAAATCAAAGAACCCACAGATAGCAGAACCTATCTGTCCCTGTAAATGCACATCTACAACATATAAATAACACACAAAGACATTCATAAACACATAAATACACATAGAAACTCATGCATGAAATATGCTCTTTATATTAATATGAAATGCCTCCTTTACAATGTGTTACTGAGCTCAGACTTTGACAGAGTCTTGACTCCTTCTCTCCTCCACTCTAACTCTCGCATAGCTCTCCTATCTCTCGACTCTACATTTCGAAAACAAGATCAAAAGATCTTTTACATGAGGCGGCACTTCGAGCTCTTCCCTCCATCTCACCTACCATATTCTATTACATTGAATTACATTGAGTGGTCTGTCTAGTCCGAATCAGATCTAGATCCCAGCCTTACAACCATTAAAGGCCTTCTTTAACTACATCCTTCTCAAAGGCATGGCTTTGGC
>SNQJ01S0063468.1:19017-40872 GCA_010110895.2 Picea sitchensis
CATCCATATTTACTTCTTATCAACCATGAAAAAACAATAATGAGTCATATTTACATCAAACACTATTGGGTCCATTACCCAAACCTTTGTGATATGGGTCTTTCTTCAAGGGTTGACATCAATGACAACCAACCTTAATCAACGGTTGTCACCAATTTATGTACTAGATGGAGAAAAAGGATAAGTGTGGATGAAATGAAGGTTAAAATATGAAACCTAACGAAAGACTCGACTCGACATCTACAATATCTAGCGAAAGACTTGACTTGACACGAGAGGTGACTGTTTCATTTTTTAACGAGCTTGACACAAGAAAATAACTATGCTCAAGGTTCTGGGTTGAGTCCCCAGATTTCTATTTCATTTTTTAATGAGCTTGCTACAGAGACGAAAACTATGCTCAAGGCCTTTGTTTCATTTTTTAACGATCTTTCCATAGAGAGGAAAACTATGCTCATAACCTCTCTTTCATTTTTTAATGAGCTTGCCATAGAGAAGCGAAACTATGCTTGTGGACTCTTCTTGATCAAGGCTTCCAAGAGGATAATGTTATGGAAGGACACCATGTCAAGGGATAAAACTTGATCATGGCTTCCAAGAGATCTTCACTGGATGGAAGAAGAATGCTCTGGAAGGAACACATGTCGAGGGCCGCAATAGGGGTAAGGAGATCATGTTCCAATAGCCCTACCGAAGAAATCACCATGTCAACTATCAGATCTAATTCATCAGAAGTTTAAGTCATGGGAGACAATGTCACATAATTGACCTGTGGCAGGGGTGATACTGACTGCATATAACACCCGGTTAGGGAGGTCATTGGGTTGATGGTCAAGTCAATGCCAACAAACAAAAGTTTATCAATAGTCACCATTCTTCCATCGTGCAGGAAAGATATCACATGAAAGAGAGTGGACACAATAGCTTTCATGGTATAGACATAATTGCACCTAAGGAGTAAATCGAAATCCAAGGGGTACTGGACTACCATAACATCAATAAAGATAGTTTTCCCTCCCAAAGTTACGAGAAATTGAGGAAGGATCCCTAAAGGGTGATTGTTTCTTCTGTTAAAAGCAAACAAACTTTGGGTAATCGGAACAAGCTGAGGATAACCCAAAGCTTGCCAAGAAATAGAGGAAAAAATACTAACGGATGAAGCTTCATATATCAGTGCATGAGGAACATACTGACCACAAACTTTTACTATAATATCGAAAGGCATGTGAGAGGGAAGATGAGGTCCAATTAGCACACCCTAGTAAAAAAGGATGGCCTCATTACTTGGAAGGGTTTTTGCAGGAGAAGGAGGAATGCCCCCTCTAATGGTAGATCCTATTTCAATGAACAAAACGTGGGCATAATCGGATTTACTCTCTAGAGGGAGAGTAGGATCGATCGATTATGGGATCGAATCGACCACCTTGGCACTCTTTAAAGGAATATTTTGATTGACCGATGATGTAACTGAGAAACCACTATGAAACCACTATGACCATTTTGAGTGGGATTGATCGATGATGTAATCGGATCGACCACTTTCACATTCTTCAGATGAGGGGTGGGACTGACCGCAGAAGGAACTAGATCAATCACTTTGGGTTCACTCTTTAGATGATCAGTGGGGCTGACTGATGATGAAAATGAAGCAACCACTTTGGCACTCGTTAGAGGAGGAGTGGGATTGACTGATGAAGGAACCAGAGCAACCACTTTGGAACTCATCAGAGGAGGAGTTGGATCGATCAATGGTGGAATCAGATCGACTACTTTGACACTCTTCGAATGAAGGGTGGGACTAACCGAGGAAGAAACTGGATCAGACACTTTGGGTTCACTCTGTAGATGAAGATTGGAGTTGACCGATGATGGAACTGGATCATGTAATTTGGTTAGTGGTTCAATCAAGGATGAAACTAGATTAACTACCGGATCAACTGGATTGACTGAAGATGGAACCGGATTGACCATTCCATCAACTAATGATGGGTTAAGGGAAAGCCTACGATAACCAACTGGAATTTGAATCTTTTCCAAAAGAGAAGAAGACTCGTCTAGGTGAGGACAAAGGTGAGAATAATGATCGCCTTTGCATAACATACAAGGGAATTTGACAGTTGTCTTCTTCTTACCAACCTTAATGTCACTAGTTGATGGGGTATCACCATCATGACTAGTAGGGGTTGATGATGTGGAGGACCACACTTCTAAGACCTTGGGAATACCAGGGAAATCCCTCAGAAATTGGTCACCCTTACAAATACTACAAGGGAATTTGGTTTAAGATTCTTCATTTTAATCCTATTGACCTCATCAACACCCCCAGTACTATTAACAGTAGCTGGTTGTTTGAATCCAACATTTGATGTAGTTGGAGGTTTGGTCCCTTTCTGGCTCTTCTTCTTCTCTTTCTGTTTCTTCTTCTTCTTATCAACCTGGATACTTGCTTTAGAGCTTTCACTAGGTGAAGAAAGAGAAATGGAAGGAGACTCGATGGACAAATAAGGTGAAAGGTCAACATGAGGTTGATGTGTGGGTGGTGTGCTTACATATGAAGAACCTGCATTTGATATGACTGGAGTGGAAAACAACCATACCGGTAACCCAATTGTGAGACGTGGAAGGATCAAAGTAGTGATGTAAGGAGGACCAATGTTTCCGTAAGAAGGAAAAACAAAGGGTTCCCTGGCAAAGGGGTTCCTTCATTGGTCATCCTGGGAACTGACACCTTAAAAATAAAGATCCAACCTAGATTATGCTAGGGAGAAAAAACAACACACACTAAAAATCTATTAATAAATAAAGAAAAAAAAACGTCCTCACAATGAGCACAATAGTTGGTGATGAAATCCAACGTTGTGGGAACAAAGTAAGAAGGGGCTAAGATAGAGAGGGTGGAAAAGTTATGTTGACGACCTGCTTAACGGACTTACACCCTGGTGCAAGCTCTCACACATAATCATGAGTATACCCTCCAAGGAGCTCAAGTGAGTTTGGCCAATGTTGATTCCAGGTACCGTGAATACTTGGCCCTCCACAGTCACCTCGTGTAAATACCCTAAAGAGATAGACCACTAAGGTTACCAACTACAACAATGATGCTCGAGGAAACAATCGACAGTCCAATTCACGCGCAAGGGAAGGGTATCTAGCCCAAAATCAAGTTGAAAGGATTCAACTCATCATTGTGGGTATACCTTCAAGCGACCCACATAATACGCACAATCTCTACATGAATACCGACAAAGCAGGGTGAGTAACTCTGCTAGTCCCAATGCGACCTCAGGTTTGACCCTTGTGCGAGAAGGGCTTCCTAGGACAAAATGTAGCAATTGGATTTAACCGCTCCCTAACATAAGATCCTATGTTTGTTTTCATATTTGGAAAGTTATTTTTCACACCTATTCCAAATCCCTACAACTAATCTAATGTAGGTTTGCTACCAGAAAATGTAAAAATGTCTAATCAATTTTAGTTTAGCGCTTGATTTTTAAATTTTTTGTTACTCAAAAGCAAAATGACGCGGGAAATATGGTGTTTTGGCCGACTCAAAATTTATGAAGAGATATGAATATGTAATCTTTTTGATGAAATCTATGCTACGAGAAGGAGAAAACATTCATCATTGTAGATGCACAATGTCCCACCCCCCCAAAAAAAAAACATGCAATTCCGCTACTTCAAATGCAAGCTAGTTTCATGTCCCAAAAGCAAGAATGCATTCAAAACAATGAGAACTAAAATAAAACAAGTAGAATCTTTTTCTAACAAAAACTCATTCAAGGATCCCAAAACCAACAAGCATCCAAGGAATACAATAAAATGCAGAGAATAATCCAAGAAACGATAGGGAGAAAGAGAAACCACTCAAAACTGTCTCGACAAAAACGCAGCTAGAAAAGGAAATTTTACATTTTTGAAAAAGGTTTCAAGCTCCAATCAAGAAAAAAGAGAGTGAAAAGAATAAAAAATCATCAAGAACCAATCCTAACAACCTCATAAACTAACCATAGACTCTGGGTAAAGAGTACTACAAAACAGGCTGCAAAACCTGAGCAAAAGAAGACAATTTCACTCAAAAAGATACCAGCACTCCCTCAAAATGGTGCACAGAGTGCTGCCAGTGCTCCCTAAATCACTGTAGGGGAGTACTAGCACTATGCTATGGCCTATAGGGGAGCGTTGGTGCTCATAGAAACTCAGAAAAATAGACAAAAAACATGCAAAAACTCACCTAGAATGCTTGAAAATTGGGGAAATTGCAGGTGAAGGTAGGAGAAGGCTAATGGATGATGAAAAACCAATAATTTCTTGCAAAAAATACTTCAAATATAAAAACGAAAAGTAAAAATGACCTTTGAATCTCCTTACAAAATGTTTTCACTTAGTCAGATAAATGAGAAGAAAACGACAAATTGACTCTAAATCGTCAAAGACAAAGAGTTATTCAAAGTAAGGAAGAAAAATATGTCACAAACCCAAACAAGGAATCATGAATTCTTAGATATCAAGGTGTTGGGTACCCAAACAAGGATACAATGAGGTTGCAAGAACTCTAATCAAGCGCAAACAGGAAAAAATGGATTCAGAGACTAAACTTCTGCAAGATCTTTAACAAAAAGAGGGCAGCGCTCTGGTGTAAGTGGAACCAAAGAGTTCCAACGCTCTGTGTAAATCCAACAGGGAGCGCCAACACTCTGATAGAAAGGGAAGGGGAGCACTAGGCTTCAAAGAGTTTGGAAAAATACCCAAAAATCGAAATATTCAAGCAAGTTCAGAAATCCAAAGTGTATGGGATGAACTGAAGGGTCAATCAACAAATCTAGGAATCAAAGACATAGTATGAATAAGATTAAAATGAGAAAAGACAATCAATATCTAGGAATGAAAAAATTTGAAGGTCCCTCCCCAGTGGAGTCACCAATTTTTGTTACAGGAGAATCCTCCAATGGACAAGCAGATTCCCTCTTGGTATCTAGACCCCTAAAACCAAGACAGAAAGGGTGCTATCATTGGTCACTGACATCCTTTTGTATCTAATTAAGCTAATGAATAAAGAGGAAGAAGAAAATTGTACCTTTTAAAATGGTGTTTGTCCTCGCAAAGTCCAAGTTGAGCTTCAATCCCAAGCTCCTCGATAGGTCATGTAGAACAAACAAAGATACAACAAGCTTCCTATTCTACTAAGATTAGCTCAAATACAAATCTATCTACTAGAGACAAGTTTATGTGGAACAAACACAAACTTGAAAGAAACAGGCCAAGCGTATATGTATATTAATGAGAACAAATGAAGAGTACTTACAATCCTATGATGAAGGTGAAACAACTTCTTCCATCTCTCCTTGTCCAACCCCTTTGCTCAAGTAATCTACACTGATTATGCTTCAATGGCATCTTACTTATGGGATCATAAGTTTGGTGTAATTCTCAATCTCCATATCTACTTTCACCATGAAGAGGCCTCCTTGTATAGGCTTCGAGAGACCTAACCACTTGAGATATCTATGGGATAATTTGATGATTCGTCTCCTTAAGTTGTGTATCTCCCCTAATATCATGCCTTGACCTCAGATTCAAATCCAACCACCTTTAGATATTGAGGGGATTCTTCCCTGATTTCCTCCAACAAACCAAATTTCGCCCAAAAAAGGTCAGCGCTCCCTCAAATGGGACACAGAGCATTGGAAAGCTCCTCTAGAAGAGGGTATAGAGAACCATATCTCCCTGACAGTATGTAGGGGAGCGCTCCCTTCCAAATTTGACTTTTGAGTGGCTTTTTCAGTGGCAAAAGGCTTGTACTCCTTGTCAATTGATTTCTCTTGTTCAAGACTAGTTTTTGAGGTGTCTTAAGTGTTTTTACGATGTCGTTAGAGAGACGACATAGAAAAGATAATGTTTGTGACACTTGCGACACTTGCAACCAATATGCGACACTTGGGATATGTGTAACGATGACTCTAGCCATCATTGCAATGAGTGATTTTGATGTGTAATAGATTGCCTCCCAAAGTGCGAAGTCAGAAGATGATGATGACTGGAGTACTTTGTAGACTTTTTCGAGCAAGGGTATGGACACAGAGAGGATGGAAAAAGATGCACACAACCATCAAACAAATATTATGACATTTTTCAAACCCAAGGCGCATACCTATGCTTGAGTGATAAAGACTTTCAAGGTATGGCCACCATAAAATACACTGCGGATCCATAATTATATTGATAAAATGTATGTCCACTGAAGATACAATGTGGATCTATACTCCTATGAACTGAACTGATCGTAGCCATGAAKAATACATAGTGGATCTACAATATGATAAGACATAGCCATKACCAATACAAAGTGGATCTATGTAATAGTATATGTGTCATAGTTCAAAAGAAAACTCCTTCGCAACCTGGGAAAAGTATATATCAGAGTGATGACTCAACCCAGGGTCTTCTTACCGATCCCTATGTAGTACAAATATAAGCAYGTTGTTGGCACAGGGGAAAACCCAGGGTTTAACGCTCAAGATCACACCAACAAAACCCTAACTACCGRCCCTTTTAGCAACACCTATGAAATAGATGAACTCTCACTCGAGGTAGAGGCAGGAGTGGTTGCAGGACTCAGGTGTCTGTAACCTTAGCTTGGACACAAATCTGTGATTACAGCACTTAGTAATTATCTAGCATGGTTTATCCATCAATATTCAACCCTTACATCACTTCGCATATAGCACAAATCTTTGCAATATATACTTAGATTCAAGAAGACTTAGCACTTAGATACAACAAGATAGATTGGATTCACCAGATCATACACTAAGCATCTTATATATCAGATATAACATTCATTCCTATCTTAGAAGCACAAAGCATAACTAAATATATTTAATCACATCAATCACTTAGCTAATAAGGAGATAAACACATTAGGTCAAAGCACAGAGAAAAATACACAAAGTTACCATGGTTCACCCCCACCCTGGGACTACGTCCACAAAGTCTTCTTCTTTATATTATCTCGGTCAAGCGGTTACAACATAGAGCTTCAATGACCCTTACTTCACACAGGACAAAAGATCTACGCAGCTTGCTAGATCCTTCTTCCTTGCACTTCAACACAAAACTACAACAACTTTCACTGAGCTTTTCAATCTCCTTACAATCATGTACAAATCACTCACAATATACATCGGATCACACAGATCCAGTTACTAGCACTAAGCCTTTAGCTATACCTCGAATAGATGTACTACCATCTACTACTTACATTGCCTAAGTATCTATTTATAGATTACAAAATGGTCCTAAACGTGGGATAACCCACGGGCCAACATCCCTTTCCTATTACAGTAACCCAAAACCCTAAAGGGTCCCAAAAATAGGTTTTGCTTCCCTAATTTCCGCTTCGCATTGTGCTCCATCTTTGACTAGTTGTCACAGTCCCAAAAATAGTCAACTATGACCAAGTATTATTCAAAACCTAGTCAAGGGCCAATAGGCCCCCAACACTCACCTGTGACTCATCTCAAGTCACTCTGGTCTGATCAATTCTGCCTCGAATGCCTCGAGCTTGGCTTGAGCTGCTTCAACCTGCTGCATTGCGACAACCTCTTGCTCAGTGAATTCCTGGATCACTATATCATTGAACGGTCCTTCCAAGCATTGTTCTACAGTGATGATAACTAGTTCGAGTTCAAATCCCTGGATTTCAAGTTCAGTGAACAACTGGTATTCCTTTTCTTGGATTGGTTGAAGTTTTTGGGAAACTTCCATCACTTTACTCTGCAGCGTATGTACCTGTTGTTGGGTTGTGCATTGTTCTGTGAACCTCTTCATTCTTTCGACTGGGGTCAAAGCCTTTATTTGTGCCTGTAGCATGTCTGCATGCTTCTTTTCTTCTTGGATTTGTGCCTCTAATGTCTGCATTTCTGTATTCTTTGCAAGGGTTGCATAAGTTTGTGCGCTTCTAGTGCTCAACTACTTGCATTCTAGGGAAAAGGTTTTTAATCTGCCAACTGTGCTTCGAGCAGTGGCCTCTCTTAGATATCTTATTTCTTGGGGGGTCTTAGGCACGTTATGGAGCTCCATATCTGTTATGCACTATTGGAGTTGTTGGATTACTTCTTCCATTTGGGTCACCTGCTATGGGATATGGTCTTCCATCTTCACTTCTATGACCGTCATGGAGTGGAGTGCTTTGTGAACCCTTTCCTGTACTTCAAGATTCTCTGCTAGCAACTGTGCCTTTTCCTCATCCCACTTCACTTTCAGRGAAATATTTTCCCATTCTTCCTCACTCCATTGTTCCAGAAGTTCTTTTTGTTCTTGCATCAAAGCCTGGGTGGCTTGTGTTGTGTCTTCTTGAGCTCGTCGAAGGCAATCTTCGACTTGATCAACAATATGGTGTAGATGAGTGGGCTCATTGCCTATTCCTGATGTTCCACTTGTCAAGGGCACTGTAGAAACTTCTCAGCTGGACTGGAGTGCCTACTGCACTTCTTGGAGTTCTCCCTTGATTCATTTGAATATCTCCTCCTTCTTTGATTCTTGATTTTCTGTGAGCTCTAGTCAAACATCATTCAGTGCAACAATTAAGAAGTTGAATTCATCTGGGGTAAGGGTAGTATTAAGTGTGGTCTGGGTGGCCTTAGCTTTCTTTCAGGAGGAATTTTTTGGTGGTGTAATATTTATTTTCATGGAGGTATCCTCCTACTCTCTAGGTGGAGTAACCTCGCCTCTGTTTTTCTCAACTTCTATGATGCATAACTCATCACCATCACCTCCCTGCGCAAGTGAGATCGAAGCAGTCTTTGTTGACATGCTAGGGATATCTCCAACTTCGTCATCCTTCTTAGTCTTTATTGGCCCAGGTGTATCTGGCATAGCTTCAGGCCTTTCCTCGTCAGACATGTCTGCGGGGTCTGCTGCAACAAGGAGGTCTACCGACCATTCCTTGGTAATCTCCTCCAAGTCATCTTCTATCAGCTTGTAGTAGGATTGGAGCTATTGTTTATGCTCATCACCACACACTGTAATATAGGTGAAGTGGCGGTCTGCATTGAATTTCATCAAAGGTATAAACCTATGAAGTATGTTTGGGGTGATTTGCAGTGTAGACTAAATTGCATTCTTCAGTTGGTTGAAATAGGTGTGGAAGACAACATTGGACTGCCACTACTTGTTCATGTCACTGGAGTACCAGAGTGCACAAAACTTCAAAGCTAGTGGTTCGAAAGGTTTGATCTTCATAAAAGTGGCTCCCTCTAGCAGTTCCCAAGTGATGAAAGTGATCAGTATGAGCAACCAACTAAAGTGGAACTCATACCCTTGGTGTTGCACTCCTCTACAATCTATCTCTAACTAGTTTACAAGATACTATGCCCAATTCATCTGTAGGCCCTCGACACACTTCCTTGCGAGGTCAACTACAAATCCGGTCACCTGTGTTGGTTTTTTCTTACGAACTAACTTGCCCGCGATCAACTGACAGGAAAGGTTCACTGTGCCACTCTGGATAGAGGCTACCTTGTAGCCTCACGTACCCTTCTCTACATCTCCATAAGTTTCTTTTATCTGCTGTGATAGTGCTCGGTCTGAGGTCTTTCCTGGGTAAAATTCCTGTGGGTCAGGGCCTTGCATGCTAAGCCCTATGATTTGATTGATCAGAGTCGAATCCAAAGTGATGTGGTGGTCCAACCATAAGTATCCACCATGGTAGAAAGACAACAACAACTTGACACATGCATTGACTTCCTGGTGTCTCCCGAAGTGAGAGATCTTCATTACGTTGAGCAGTGTGGACTGTGCAAGGTTCTGGGCCCAGGACTGTGGGAAAATATTAGGATTTATGCCTTTGGTCTTGGTTAAGTACTTGTGCAGAGCTAACATGTTGTAGGTTTTTCGATCTCCAAGGTTAAAATCATTAAATTTCAATTTAGCAAGCTTATCCTGGTCAACACGTACTGCGTGTGACCCTTTTGGAAGATACGCGGTGATCAACGTGTACTCAAATTCTCTGGGTACACTATCGTGGTTAATATTTCTGCTCAAAGGTGGTGTGTAAAATTGCAGAATGCGTGGGATCAGCTTTGCATTTGCAATATCATCTCTGTTCTTTGTTCTTGTCTCGATCGTGGTTCGGGAAGGTCTTGCTCCATGAGTAGTGGAGGGAGGAGCTTGGACTCCTCCTGTTGATGATTCTTGAACACCTACAGACATCCTTCTTTCTAACATGACTCTCTCAGCCATTAAGTCAATCAAAACTTCTTCAACTACTTTCTCAACAACGTTGAGCTCGTCCGACATACAATCTTGGGTCCACTAGCTCAGGTGTGAAAATGAATTCAGAGACTATGATGAACAGTATGGGAACAATGAAATGATCACAAGGTGAAGTAATCTCAAGTTTTGGTCTCAAATTCTCATTTAGAAAAATTATTTTTGATGCGTGGTGTGACAAAATAAGTAGGGAAACTTATCAATGGTAGGCTTGCAACGGATAAGAGGTTGCATTAACTGATTGTTTTTCCATATGGCACGGTCTAATGGTATATTGGTGAGCCATAAATGTGTTTTGACCCATTCAGAGTGGAATTTGAATGGTTATATTGGCTTCCAACGACTATATTTCTGTGCCATGGAGAAATGCCATAGGTCATTGTTCTGATATCCCGGTGAAGCTCTATTCCTATGATTTTTCCTTCTGCAAAGTTTCCTCTGGAGTCTTCTGTAACTTTCCAATTTTGGCCCTATTCTTACTGAGATTCCTAGCCTTTTTCCCAGTAAGCTTCGTCTCGGTCATCCTTTTTCCATTTTGATTCTTATCTTCTCTTGACACCATCACTTCACGCTGCTTAGGTTCTTTCTTCAGATCCAAAGGTAATACTCCTTCATCATATGGATTAGGTATTTCAGTCTTATGTGGTTCCTCTAATTCTCTTCTAACTTTGATACCCAAGTCCCTGGTGTTCAATGGCTTAGGTCTATCCTCTTGTTCTTTCATTCCATGAGTTCTTGCTTCTTCTGTTCTAGAACATCCTTTTCTTCTATTCTCCGGATCTGGTCTTTTTCAATCTAGATCCTTCCTAATAAAGATGGAAATGGGGCATGGTCCTCAATAAATTTAATAACTTCGAATTATTCCTTTGTCAAAGTTCCATGGGTACTCATAGCTATTTGGCTAATTCTGCCACATAGGGTTACCATTTTTCCTTTAAACAATCTGATGGTTCCTAGTGAAGGGACTAGAGCAGGCCTTCCTAGGTTTTCCCAAGTCCTTTATGTCATAATGTTCATTGGTGTTCCCTCATCTAGAGCATAGTCAATGTCGAAATCTCCTCTTCTTACTTCGATTTTCTCCTTTTCTTTGAATATATATGAAAAACTAACATCCTTATGGTCATCTAGGGTTTATTTTATTTTCAGTAACATGATCTCTGATTCTTTCTGGGGTTCTTCTATAATTTTAGTCTCTTGATCTCCTTTAGAGTTTACTTTTTCCATATTCATCTTTTCAAGTCTAGAAATCATTCTAGGGAAATCCAATACTTCATGGTCCATAGCTCTACAACAGAGGCAACTAGGGTTTCTCCCAGGGCATTCCTTAGAAAGATGTCCTAGTCTTCTGCAATTGTAGCAAAGAGTTAATCCTCTCTTTCTCTTCAATGATCCCCAACTCTTTTTGTACTGTGTTCTAGGATCATAAGGGCTAGCCTGCAAAAGTTTCTTTATAGGGTCTTGCATCCATTGGTTAGTCCAAAAACACTTTCTATGCATAGGTATAACATATTGTTCACTATTTCTATTCATATCAAACTTTCTTTTATCTAACAATGCTCTAGTTTTTAAGCTAAGACAATCAAGCATACCTAAATCCATACGTTAGAAGTAAAAAATTTCACTTATTTGCTTCCACGGGGCACAAATATTTCAGATCTAAAACTTGAACTTATTCTTACCTTTACTAGAGGCTAGAGCTTACAGATCTTACCTTTTTTCTGTAGAAATTTCTTTCTTGGGGCACAAAGTGTTCAGATCTCACTTATTTTCTTCAGTATCAACCTCTTTTCTTGTAGATCTGACCTCTTTCCTTCAGATATAACCTTTATTTATTGACACAAATCTTTGCAGGTCAAGTAGAATGTTGCGCACTAGGGCAATATATCTACGCATAGAGCTTATTTCGCAGAAACATTTTTCTTCTTTAGTTCCCAACAATCGCAGTTTCAGGTCCCGACAACGGAATCATTTGTTTGCACAGGGGCAGACCCAGGGTTCAACGCTCAAGAGCACACCAAAAAAACCCTAACTACCGACCCTTTCAGCAACACCTGTCAAGAAGATGAAGTATCACCCGAGGTAGAGGCAGGGGTGGTTGCAGGACTCAGGTGTCTGTAACCTTAGCTGGGACACAGATCTGTGATTATAGCACTTAGCAATTATCTAGCATGGTTTATCCATCAATATTCAACTGTTACAACACTTCGCAGATAGAACATATCTTCACAGTATATACTTAGATTCAAGAAGACTTAGCACTTAGATACAACAAGATAGATTGGATTCACCAGATCAGACACTAAGCATCTTATATATCAGATCTAACATTCATTCCTATCTCAGAAGCACAAAGCATAACTAAATCTAATTAATCACATCAAGCAATTAGCCAAAAAGGATATAAACACATTAGGTCGAATCACAGAGCACAATACACAAATTTACCGTGGTTCACCCCCACCCTGGGGCTACGTCCACAAAGTCTTCTTCTTTATATTATCTCGGTCAAGCAGTTACAACACAGAGCTTCAATGAACCTTAATTCGCACAGGATAAAAGATCTGTGTAGCTCGCTAGATCCTTCTTCCTTGCACTTCAGCACAAAACTACAACAACTTGCACAAATACTTTCAATCTCCTTACAATCATGCACAGAGAACTCACAGTATACATCCAATCACACAGATCCAATTACTAGCACTAAGCCTTTAGCTATAAATCACATAGATGTACTACCATCTAATACTTACATTGCCTAAGTATCTGTTTATAGATTACAAAATGGGCCTAAATGTGGGTGAACCCATGGGCCGACATCCCTTTCCTGTTACATTAACCCAAAACCATAAAGGGTCCCAAAAATAGGTTTTTCTTCCCTAATTTCCGCTTCGTGTTGCGCTCCATATTTGACTAGCTGTCGCAATCCAAAAAACGGTCAACTATGACCAAGTATTCTTCAAAACCTGGTCAAGGGCCAACACATGTGAATAGATGTCCTGATGTCGAACATGGCATAAACCACTTGATTACCGCTCAATGAGGTAAAATGTTAACAAGCGCGAGGGAAATCACCATTGATGTCAATGATTCCCAAGGTACTCTAGTACATTCCAACGAATGTGAATGGATGAGATGAATTCAAGCATCCATGGAATCATCCGATTAAAGGTCAATGATGTAAACCCACTGTTGGAAGCAAGGAGGCCTGCCATTGAGGCATGCAGGTCTTAAGGTACTAACTGGTTTCTAAGTCTAGTTCCCGGATAATGTGGTGAGGTCGACAGGAATAGATTCGTCGAGGGAGGGCCTTGGTGTATCCCCCATTAATGACACGAAACTGACATAGAGATGTAATTGGTGGATCAAAATAACTTGGACTGACATGGGTATTTGAACAAGATATTTTTGATGGTTGAATCTCGAGGCAGATACTTCCCTTGAACACTGAGGCACAGCAGCAGAAACATGACATGGACCAAAACATGATGATGCAGTGGACACTGTGACTTTCGTCAGATGACCCAAAGGAGTAAGAAAACTCAGAGGATTGGTTCAGTGCAGAGGTTCAGTAGATTGAAATGTGTGCAAAGACAAAGTGTCATGTTCAAGGGAGACCGTAAGAGTTACTGGTAATGTTCTCAAAAACTACTTGGCTTGCTTCCTTCAATTTTTCCCCCATCTAGATAGAGGAGTACCTCTTTTTAATTTAACGAACTCAAGGAGGGTAACACATGCTCTATATAACTCACCTTTGGTAAGTCCCTCTTCCTTTGTTTAACAAACTAGAAGAAGTAAGGGTTTGGTCCCATATGGGCCCTTCAATGTATGATTGTTTAATGAGTCGAGAGAAGGTAAAGTCCATGGTTTTTCATATTTAGAGATTCTGAAAATGACTTAAAGACGACTCCAGTGTGGTCCTTTTTTGTAATGTTAGTCTTGCAAGGCCTAAAAAGAGATAAATTGTTACTCAAAAGATGTCG
Source organism: Picea sitchensis (assembly GCA_010110895.2). Taxonomy (NCBI): domain Eukaryota; kingdom Viridiplantae; phylum Streptophyta; class Pinopsida; order Pinales; family Pinaceae; genus Picea; species Picea sitchensis. The sequence continues at coordinate 33,270 of SNQJ01S0063468.1, forward strand.
TTTCGAACCTTTTAACGAGTGGGAAAGGAAGCAAGATCACTCGACAAACTTTTCATGTTTAGAGAGTCTGAAAAGAGCTTAAAAGAGACTCCAAGGGGTTCCTTTTTCGTATATCCATGCGAGCCCGAAAAAGAGATAAAAGGTTTCTTGGTTACATTCTCATGTTTTTACGAATGTGAGAAAGAACAAAGAGTAAGCTTGGTATGCCCCCAGCTTGAAAATCTAGTGGCTTAACTCCAGAATGATCATCAAAAGGCTAGAGACATGCCCCCCAAGATTCAATTCATTCACCGAATTTGCGTTTGTCACCAATTTTTGTACTAGATGGAGAAAAGGGATAAGGGTGGATGAAATGAAGCTTCAAATATGAAACCTAATGAAATACTTGACTCAACATCTATGAGATCTGGCGAAATACTCGACCTGACAGGAGAGGTGGTTGTTTCATTTTTTAACGAGATTGACATAGGAAAAGAACTATTCTCAAGGCTCTAGGTTGAATCCCTAGATTTCTGTTTCATTTTTTAACGATCTTTCTACAGAGAGGAAAACTATACTCAAGGCCTTTGTTTCATTTTTTAACAAGCTTGCTAGAGAGAGAAAAACTATGTTCATAACCTATGTTTCATTTTTTAACGAGATTTCCACAGAGAAGAGAAACTATGCTCGTGGACTCTTCTTGATCAAGGCTTCCAAGAGGATAATTCTCTAGAAGGACACCATGTCAAGGGACAAAACTCAATCATGGCTTCCAAGAGATCTTCACTGGATGGAAGAAGAATGCTCTGGAAGGAACACATGTCGAGGGTGGCGACATGGGTAAGGAGATCAGGTTCCAATATCCCTACCAAAGATATCACCAGGTCAACTACCGGATCTAAGTCATCGGAAGTTGAAGTCATGGGAGACAATGCCACATAATTGACCTCTGGTAGGGGTGATACCGACTGCAGATAAAACCCAGTTAGGGAGGTCATTGGGTTGATGGTGAAGTCAGGGCCAACAATCGAAAGTTGATCAATAGTCACCATTCTTCCATCATGCGGGAAAGATATCACATGAAATAGAGTGGACACAATAGCTTTCATGGCATAGACATAATCGCGCCCAAGTAGTAAATTGAAATCCAAGGGGTCCTGGACTACCATAACATCAATAAAGATAGTTTTCCCTCCCAAAGTTATGGGAAACTGAGGAAGGATCCATAAAGGGTGATTGGTTCTTCTTTTAAAAGCGAGAAAAGTTTGGGTAACTGGCACAAGCTAAGGATAACCCAAAGCTTGCCAAGCAATAGAGGAAAAAATACTGACGGATGAACCTTCATCTATCAGTGCATGAGGAACATCCCAACCACAAAATTTTACTGTAATATTGAAAGGCATGTGAGATGGAAGATGAGGTCCAGTTAGCACACCCCAATCAAAAAGGATGGCCTCATTACCTGGAAGTGTTTTTGTAGGAGAAGGAGGAATGCTCCCTGGCACGATAGATCCTGTTTCAATGAGAAAAACATGGGCAAAATTGGGTTTACTCTCTAGTGGGAGAGTAGGATGGATCAGTGATGGGATTGAATTGACCACCTTGGAACTCTTCAAAGGAAGAGTGGGATTGACCGATCATGTAACCATAGAAACCACTGTGTCACTCGTCAGAGGAAGAGTGGGATTGAATGATGATGTAATCAGATCAACCACTTTGACACTCTTCGGATGAAGGGTGGGACTGAATGAGGAGGGAATTGGATAAGTCTCTTTGGATTCACTCTGTAGATGAAGAGTGGGGTTGACCAATGATGGAACTGGAGCAACCAATTTGGCACTCATCAGAGGAGGAGTAGGATTGACCGATGAAGGAACTGGAGCAACCACTTTGTTACTTGTCAGAGTAGGAGTGGGATCAATCGATGGTGGAATCAGATCGACCACTTTGACACTCTTTGGATGAAGGGTGGGACTCATTGAGGAAGGAACTGGATCAGACACTTTGGGTTCACTCTGTAGATGAAGAGTGGGGCTGACCGATGATGGAACTGGATCAACTACTTTGGTTAGTGGTTCAATCGAGGATAAAACTAGATTGACCACCAGATCAACCAGATTGACTGGAGACAGAACCAGATTGACCATTCCATCAACTAATGATGGGTTTGGTGAAAGCCTACGATAACCATCTAGAAGTTGAATATTTTCCAAAAGAGAAGAAGCCTTGTTTAGGTGAGGACAAAGGTGAGAATAATGATCACCTTTCCATAACATACAAGGGAATTTGACAGTTGTCTTCTTCTTACCAACCTTAACGTCACTAGCTGATGGAGTATCACTGGAATGACCAACAGGGGCCGATGATTTGGAGGACCACACTTCTAAAACCATGGGAATACCAGGGAAATCCCTCAAAAAGTGGTCACCCTTACAAATACTGAAAGGGAATTTCGGTTTTAGATTTTTCGTTTTAATCTTGTTGACCTCATCAACACTCCCAATACTATTAACAGTAGTTGGTTGTTTGGATCCAACATTTGATGTAGTTGGAGGTTTGGTCCCTTTCTGGTTCTTCTTCTTCTCTTTTTGTTTCTTCTTCTTCTTATCAACCTGGCCACTCATTTTATAGCTTTCACCAGGCGAAGAAGGTGAAAGGTTGACATGAGTTTGATGTGTGGGCAGTGTGCTTACATCTGAAGCACCTACATTTGAGATGACCGGAGTGGAAAACAACGATACCGATAAACCAATTGTGAGATCTGGAAGGATCAAAGTAGCGATGTAAGGAGGACCAATGTTTGTTTTAGAAGGAAAAACAAAGGGTTCCCTTGGCAAAGGGGTTACTTCATTGGTCATCTTGGGAATTGACGCCATAAAAATAAATCTCCAACCTAGATTCTGGTAGGGATAACAAACAACACACGCTAAAAATATAGTAAGCAAGCAAGCAAACAAAAAATCCTCACAATGAGCACACTAGTTGGTGATGAAATCCAACGTCGCGGGAACAAAGTAAGAAGGAGTTGAGATAGAGCGGGTGGAAAAGCTACGTTGACGACCTGCTAAATGGACTTACACCCTGGTGCAATATCCCACACATAATCATGGGTATACCCTCCAAGGAGCCCGAATGAGTCTGGCCAACTTCGATTCTAGGTACCGTGAATACTTGCCCCTCTACAGTCACCTCGTGTAAAGACCCTAAAGAGATAGGCCACTAAGGTTACCAACTACAATAGTGATGCCTGGGAAAATAGTCGACAGTCTAATCCACGTGCAAGCGCAGGTTATCTAGCCCAAAATAAACTTGATAGGATTCCACTCATCATTGTGGGTATACCTTCAAGAAACCCCCATAATACATGAAATCTCTACACGAAGACCAACAAAGCAGGGTGAGTAACTCTCCTAGTCTCAATGTGAGATCAGGTTTGACCCTTGTGTGAGAAGGGCTTCCCAGGACAAAATGTAGAAATTGGATGTCACCGCTCCCTAACACAAGATGCTATGTTTGTTTGCAACTTTGGAAATTTATTTTTCACACCTATTTCAAATCCATACAACTAATCTAATGTATATTTGCTACCAGAAAATGTAAAAATGTCTAATCAATTTTAGTTTAGCACTTGATTTTTAAAGTTGTTGTTACTCAAAATTTATGGTGTTTTGACCGGATCGAAATTTATGCAAAGAGATGAATATGAAATATTTTCATTTGGATGAAATATATGATATGAGAAGGATAAAACATTCATCCTTACATATGCACAATGTCCCCCCCCCAAAAAAAAACATGCAATTTTGCTACTTCAAATGCAAGCTAGTTTCATGACCCAAAAGAAGGAATGCATTCAAAACAATGAGAACTGAAAGGAAAAAAGTAGAAGATTGTTCTAACAAGAACTCAGTCAAGGGTCCCAAAACCAACAATCATCCAAGGAGTACAATAAAATGCAGAGAAGAATCCAAGAAACAATAGGGAGAAAGAGAAACCACTCAAAACTGTCTCGACAAAAATGTAGCTAGAAAAGGCAATTTTACATTTTTGAAAGAGGTTTCAAGATCCAATAAAGACAAAAGAGAGTGACAAGCATAAAAAATCATCAATAACCAATCCTAACAACTTCATAAACCAACCATAGACTTTGGGTAAAGAGTACTACAAAACAGGCTACAAAAACTTAGCAAAATAAGACAATTTCACTCAAAAAGAGACCAACACTCCCTCAAAATGGTGCACAAAGTGCTTCCAGTGCTCCCTAAATCATTGTAGGGGATTTATAGCACTCTTATATGGCCTACATGGGGGCGTTGGTGCTCCCCAAAACTCAAAAAAATAGCCAAAAAACATGCAAAAACTGACCCAAAATGCTTGAAAAATGGGGAAATTGCAGGTGAAGGTAGGAGAAGGCTAATGGATGATGAAAAACCAAGAATTGCTTGGGAAAAATACTTCAAATATCAAAAGGAAAATTACAAAATACCTTTGAATCTCCTTACAAAACTTTTTCACTCAATCAGATAAATGAGAAGAAAACAACAAATTGACTCTAAATCGTCAAAGACAAAGAGTTATTCAAATTAAGGAAGAAAAATATGTCACAAACCCAAACAAAGCATCATGAATTCTTAGATATCAAGGTTTTGGGGACCCAAACAAGGATACACTGAGGTTGCAAGAACTCTAATCAAGTGAAAACATGAAAAAATGGATTCATAGACTAAACTCTTGCAAGATATTTAACAAAGAGAGGGAAATACTCTGGTGTAAGGGACACCAGAGCGGTCCAACGTTCTAAGTAAATACAGCAGGGAGTGCCAACGCTCTCATAGAAAGGGAAGGGGAGCACTAGGCTTCAAAAATTTCAGAAAAATACCCAAAAATCCAAAAATTCAAGCAAGTTCAGAAATCCAAATTGTATGGGATGAAGTGAAGGGTTAATCAAAAAATCTAAGAATCAAAGACACAGTATGAATAAGATCAAAATGAGAAAAGGAAATCGATATCTAGGAAGGAAAAAATTCAAAGGTCTCTCCCCAGTGGAGTCGCCAATTTATGTTACAGGAGAATCCTCCTATGCACAAGCGGATTCCCTCTTGGTATCTAGACCCCTAAAAGCAAGACAGAAAGGGTGATATCATTGGTCACTGGCATCCTTTTAGATATAATTAAGCTAATGAATGAAAGGGAAGAATAAAAGTGTACCTTTTTAAATGGCGTTTGTCCTCGCAAACTCCAAGCTGAGCTTCAATCCCAATCTCCTCGATAGGTTCTGTAGAGAAAACAAAGATACAACAAGCTTCCTATTCTACTGATATTAGCTCAAATATAGATCTATCTACTAGAGACACGTTTATGTGGAACAAACACAAACTAGAAAGATATAGGCCAAGCGTATATGTATATTAATGATAACAAATGAAGAGTACTTACAATACTCTAATGAAGGTGAAAAAACTTCTTCCATCTCTCCTTGTGCAACCCCTTTTCTCAAGTAATCTACATTGATTATCCTTCAATGACATCTCACTTATGGGATCATAAGTTTGGTGTAATTCTCAATCTTCATATCTTCTTTCACCATGAAGAGGCCTCCTTATATAGGCTTGGAGAGACCTAACCACTTGAGAGATATTTGGGATAAGTTGAGGATTCCTCTCCTTCAGATGTGGATCTCCCCTAAGATCATGCCTTGACCTCAGATTCGAATCCAACCACCTTCAGATATTGAGGGGATTCTTCCTTGATTTCCTCCAACAAACCAAATTTCCCCCAAAAGAGGCCAATGCTTCCTCAAAAGGGACATAGAGCATTGGAATGCTCCCCTAGAAGAGGGTATAGAGCTCCAACGCTCCCTAATAGTATGTAGGGGATCACTCCCTTCCAAATTTGACTTTTGGGTGGCTTTTTCATTGGAAAAAGGCGTGTACTCCTTGTCAATTGATTTCTCTTCTTCAAGACTAGTCTTAAGTGTCTTTACGATGTCGTTAGAGAGATGACATAGACAAGAAAATGTTTGTGACACTTGTGACCAATATGCGACACTTGCAATATTTGTAACGACGACACTAGCCATCATTGCAATGAGTGATTTTGATGTGTAACACAAACCATTGTCTTAGATCAGGATAGTCAATTTCTGAACACATTTTGGTCGAGTCTATGGTCACTGCTAGACACCAAGCTCACCAAATCCACATCCTTCCACTTAGACAGATGGCCAAACTGAGGTCGTAAATCGAATGATTGTGCATATCCTTCTCATGTATAATTCCAAGCACCCTCACACATGGGATGAGTGACATCCCTTTGTCCAACATAGCTACAACTAAGCCCTACATATCTCAACCGGCCACAACCCCTTTCAGGTGGGGTTGGGATTCCAACCATTGGGTCCCATAGATGTTGCACTTCCCCTTACGGTCACCTCAACTAACTCATCTCCTGCTCCAACTGAAGCTGAAAAAGCCACTCGATTCATTGAGTGGATCCAGCACATATACCAACAGGTTTAGGATATCCTACAAAAGTCCAATGACAAGTACAAGCAACGACCATAATCAACATCGGGTGCCACATAAGTTTCAGGTGGGTGACAAAGTTTGGTTGCACTTGCAGAAAGAACACCTTATAGGACCCCATCGGAAGATTCACCCACTCTGTTATGGGTCATACACCATCACCAATGTCATGGGGGATAATTCTTTTGAGATCAACATTCCTCGTTTCCTTGGCTTGTACCCAGTGTTCAATGTGGATCTCCTTCGCCCTTATTTCCCACCATTATTGGACACCTCAGAAGTAGCAGAACAAATGAAACCAACAGAGCTCAACCCTGAATTCATACAATAGGCATACAATGATCACATTGTGGACACATAGATCAAGGGCACTCGACAACAAAGGATCCAACTTTATCAAGTCGTCAAAGGAGGACAGCTCCTGCACCAAGGAAAGTGTCTCACCCAGGGCCAAATTCAACAGAAATTTCCTCATCTGATGGGGGAACTTAATGCAATGGAGACCATTACTTCCTAGGGAGGGAGGATTGATCCAGATGGATATCGGTGGCCACCCACCTTTTCCAACTAGCTCAAAATAGTTTTCTGGCAATTTTGGTAACTTACTATTTTTAGCAATTTTTCAGGTCTTGAAACTTCTGGGGCCATTTTGAGGCCCTAAACGACGTTTTTTGGGAAAAAGGGGAGAAAAATTATGGGTACATTGATGTTTCCCCCAAACTGAATCTCCTCGACGATACCTTTCCAACGGGCTATCATGCGCCTAAAACAGAGATCGTATGCAAAAGTTATGACCCCGAGAAGTTGATGTACTAACTTACCCAAACGGGGCCCACATGACTTTTGACACTTCATCTCCTACGGTTAGGTTTTTGGATGTCTAGGGTTTTTGACATTCCTATTTATTGTAAAAAGGCCTTTAGAGCCTCATTTTAATCCTCTTCTTGCAAATGAGCGTAGTCGTCACATCTCTTCTCAGAGATAAGCCTCCACCATTCCAGCAAGCTTGTTTTTCGTTGCATTTTACAGTTTCAACTTATTTCTTTATTGAATAGAAAACCAATTTTACCATATCTCTGTTATTTTGTGTTAAGCACTTG
>SNQJ01S0063469.1:0-19288 GCA_010110895.2 Picea sitchensis
ACATGCCTAATTCTTTTTGTGATATATATATTTCCAGTACGACAAAAAAACTTATATTAGAAAATATAAATATTCTTTTACAAAATCTTTCATCTGTAACAAAACTTGTAGTTCCTTTTTTACTATAGGGATGTAAGTTCAGATCATAATACATTATACTCCAGAAACGCTGAATTTTTTTAGGTACATACTCTGTAGTATATAACCTCTGTTTTTACATATCTAGTTCAAAATACAAAAAGATCAGTTTCGACATCCTTGCAACAATGAAATTTTAATTGATAGCTAATCTTTCAAAATTTTATGAATGTCTTTTTGTACCCACTACAAAATATATTCCATCATCATCCAGTGACAAAGCCTCTTTTGAGAGCTGGTCAACTACCTTGTTATAATCTCTATATATGTGTTGAGCTTTAAGTTGTTGAAAACTCTCGCTCAATACTCGAATTTTTGTCATCCAAGGTTGAAGAGAGACCACCTGTAGATTGTTTTCATTAGAAAACCAATCAATAATAATCTTTGGGTCACTTATGAGTTGTAACCTTGTTACCTTTTTATAGCATGCAAAAAATAAGATACATCAGAAAGCTAGGAGTTCACCCCGAGTATTAGTTCCTCTACCACAATTCATCTTGAGTCTGAAAGTGCCCAAAACTGGATATTATAACAAAGCTCCAACCCCACATTTAGCACCCCTGTATTGTGAGGCACCATCAAAGAACCCCACTTCCAGGTCCAAGTCAAGTATAGGAGGCCTATCAATCCTACTAAACTTAGTAAAATGTGTGATTTTTTTTTCTCCCAAGTCATGTAGTATACTGTTGCAAAATATGACTAGATTAGGAGGATGATCTTCAAAAATAACCAGATTCATGTGCTTCAAAACCTCCTAAGAAATATAACAAGGGTTTTTTTCCCAATTTTCTATCTTCCTTAACCAATTTTGTAAACATTCAATAATTTGTCCTCCTTCCCATGTACTCAATAGTTTTAAATCCTTTATAATTGAAAACCAAATGTATTTGGTAAAACTTCATTCCACTAACATATGATACATTGTTTCCTCATTTCTCCTAGACAAAACACATCTACTAGGCCCAAAAATACCTCTTTTGACCAAATTTTCCCAAGTTTGCTCAAGCATTAACCAAATAAAAAGTTTGACTTTTAGAGGTAGCTACCATTTCCAGATTTCAGTATACCAGTAAGTTGGTTCTACCACCACATCCTCCAACAATTTGACTTCATAAGCTTGTTTTGCATTTACCTGTCCTCCTTTAGTATTTGAGGACCACAATAAGATATTTTTTTCAATATTTAATTCAAAACCCGAACCAACTAATCCCTTAACAAAATTATTCCATTCCTCTTTTTTTTATCCTTCCATCCCTAAAGTCTCAACCTTTTTCCAACCTGCATGACTTGTGTCCTCCAAATCAAAAGTCCCAGCTTATGCAAGGAATTCTATACCTTGTTCCTTCATTGCAAATATGATATTCCTTGTCAGTTTAAAATATGCATGATACACAACCATTGGATCAACTCCAATTCTAATATCCCTCCCATTTCCGGGTTTCCATACCAGCCAATCAATTATAATAGTTGTTTAAGAGGTGAGTGTTGTCCAAATATTTGAAATACGAGTCCAATTTTTCCATCCTTCCCTAAACCACTCAACAACAATTTTCTTCTTAAGTTATTTTTTAATTATCACCTCATGCCATAGATCAAGCACCATAAGGAACCTCCACAAACTTTTATCCGCCAAGGATTTTCCAACCCACCCACCTTTTTTGGTTTTGCAATCTTTTTCCAACTTATCAAATGCATTCCTTCTTTTAGATTTTTACCAGTCCATAAGAAACAAAACATTCTCCTTCTAATATTATTTAGAATACTTTTTGGTATATTATAAAAAAAATCCAATACACATGTATGCGTTCGAGGAAAACTTTAACAAGTATGACCCTTCCCCCTAAAGTTAGCCACCTATGACTCCAGTTCAAAATTCTTTTTTCAATTTTTTTCTCGAGCTAGTTCCAGTCTACTCTTTTATAGCAGTTAGGTTTTAAAAAACACCCAAGGTACTTAAAAACAACATCTATTGGTTTTACTTCAAAGGGAAAAATACCCTTCAACAATGCAAGGTCCTTAGCTACCCCTCATGCTTCTAGGAATGAATACTTCTGTGGGATGAAGGTCATCCATGTTGCCTTGAAGAATAGTTTTAGGATCTCCTTAAAAGATTCCCATTCAGTAATGTTTCCACTCCCAAAAAGAAATGCATCATCCAAAAACATCAAATGTGTAATTCTTATCCCTCTTTCCACAAAGACTCCTTCTATTTTCTTTTCCCTAACCTGCTCATGTATGGCTCTACTTAACCCTTGTACAAAAACAATAAAAAGTAAAGGAGATAAAGGGAACCCTTTCCTTAATCCCCTTGTACTTTTAAAGAAAATGGTGGGCCTACCATTGATCAACACAGGAAAATTTGTAGAAGTCACACACCCCAAAATCCAATCTTTAGCGTCTAAACTCATTCCCACCTGTAGTAAAAATAGCCTTAGAAATCCCTAGTCTACTCTATCATAATCCTTTATCAAATCTAGTTTAAGGACCAGTGATTTGATATTTTTTACCTTGATACTATGTGAAGATTCATGTACTACTCCAATGGCATCAATAATTTTTCTACCCTCAAGAAATCCAAATTGTTCCTTTGAAATACCAAATGACAGAAAGGATTTCATTCTAGTAGAAATCATTTTAGTTATGATCTTATACACCAAGTTGCATAAAGAAATTGGTCTATAAACTCCAAAGGATTCAGGTTTATCACTCCTAGGTATAAGTGCAAGAAAGGTGGCATTCAAAGCTACAATTACCCTACCTTTCCTCCTAGACTCTTCAACCATCTCCAAAATATCATTACCCAAAAGATAAAAAGAGCTAGAAAAAATTCTATAGTGCAACCATCCCGCCCATGAATTTTTGAATCTTTAAAACCTTTAAGAGTTGACAGTATTTCTAAGAAAGTTACTAGCTAAGCCAAAATGAGACCTTCTTCCTCTAAAAACATCCTTGGATAATTCCTTAAAACTTCTAGTTGATCAGATATAGAAAGGTTATCTTGATCTTTGAATATATTCTAGAAATATCCAATTGTTTCCTTTTGTAGAGCTTGATTACTGGTGATCATTGTTCCATCTTCCTTGGTAATATCCCAAATAGTATTTTTATGTTTTCTGGAGTTTGCATAAGCATGAAAGAACTTAGTATTCCTGTCTCCTGAAGCCAACCAGTTTAACCTACTCTTTTGCCTCCAAGTTTCCTCCTCATGTCTCAGTATAACCAATTTCCTCTTTTCTTTTTGTAATATCAACACTTTGTCTTCCTCCTTCTCAAAGTCCCTGGGGAAATTAGAGTACAATGTATCCAATTCAATTTCAATATTTACCAGCTCATCCTTTGCTTCGCGTTTTTTCTTTCTTTCCCAGTTGATCACCAAAGTCTTAAGTATCTTAAGATTTTTAACCAATGAATCCATAGGATTTAATATCTTTGTTCCCAACAGTCCAATCCAGTTGGATCTCACTAAATTAACAAACTATGGTTCCTCAAGCCATACATAATTAAACTTAAAAGGATAACATATCTTTCCTTTATCTTGTTCCAAATGGAGAATCACAAGCAAATGATCACAAATCTTTAAATTACACACCCAAGTTTTTTATCTGAACCCTAACAATGCTAGATCCTCAGCTATAAAAAATTGGTCCAATCTCTCAAAAATGTAGTCCTGACCTCCTATGCCATTCCTCCAGGTAGGGAGTAGTTTGAAAGGCTCAACATCCACTAGTCCCTCAACTTGTATAAAATGGATGAAATTAATTTGTTAGGAATCAACTCTAGCATGGTCTCTCCACACTTCTCTGTTTGAAGTAGTAAAGTTTTCATTGTCCCCCACAATAATATTTTGTTCATTAAGTAGCCCATCTCTTTTAATAAACTCCCAAAAAACCTCTATGTCAGAATAAGTTCCATAGCAATTTATCAAATCCAATCTTTTATTTAGATCTTTAACTAATCCATCTAGCATTATCCTTGTAGGGGTAAAAAAAGAAGGAATTCATCTTTTCTTGGATTCCAAGAAGTTAGCAGCCCACATGAGGGTCCTGAAGAATCCACCCCACATAAATTCCAATTAGGAAGTAATTTGACAAAAAATTCTCTTGTTTTTTCTTCACAGACCATTGTTTACTTGGTAAATAAAACATTCGATTTTTCTACCTCTAGGAACCTTTTGAGGGATAAATACTTTGAAGTTCCACCCACTCCCCTAACATTTAGGGTTGCAAAAGTCATTTTTTAACCCTCGCCGGGGATTTTTGAGCTCTAAGCACCCTAGGTTCATCTATCATCGTAAAAATGGTAGTAACATTATTCTCCTTCTCTTTCCTTTGCTTCCTCGCACTTCTAGTCTTTAGTGGGAAAAAATATTTATCCAAACCTCAATGAACAACCCCTTTCAACAGTGAAGCCTCTCCCACCGATCTTTGAGCAGAAACACTCCTTCAATTCTCATCCTTCACATTATTTTATAAATTCTTTGGTAAAGGTTCCCCCCCAACAAAAATTGATAGAGGAGTCTGGGTAAGAATATCTTTGTAGGTAGGAATAAAATTAATTAAAGACTCATCTATCTCAAATAGAACAATCGGTCCTTTCTGACCAATAACACTATGGGTTTATATAGAATCCTTGATATCCCCACTGAAAATTACATCCTTTGTAGTTAAATGAGAGGTCTCAACCCTCCCCTCCAAGCCTACAAGAGGATTTTCTACAGGGTTTCCCAAATAATTAGTAAGGTAGGTCGAACTACCTTCACTTACTAAAGAGATAGACTTCAATAATGATGCCAAACAAAGAGTATTTGATCTACTCCTCCCCACCATTAAAATCAACCAGATTCTCACTTCGCAAAACATACCTATATTCCTCAATCTCATAAAATAGAGAAACCCTCTACAAAATAGGACAACCCTCACCCGCAAAATTAGAATTCCCTCCAAAACTGGTAGTTTCACCCCCCTTCACCAACTCACTTGGAAAATCCACAATCATCACAGGAAGAGAAAAATCCCCCCCTCCCATAGAGAAACCTACCCCCTTCCCTTATGAATCCCCCCTAGTACCAAAAGGTTCTTCTAAGTAATCTTCTTGAACTCCCTCCCCACACAGCTTCCTTAATACCTTAGTATAATCTACACAATCAAGGTTAAAAGCATGCCCTAACCTCTCTTTAGTAATGTTATGAAACTTGGAGGACAACTCCCCTAAATCCTTCCCCCAAATAACATCACTCACAGACAGATTGGAAGAAATATTAGAACACAATAGGTTTAACTTACCAATCATTGTGTCACTATCCAAGGCCGAAGGATGCAAGGTCTCTATCCAATCTTCAATTGATGTATTCATGATTGATGGTTGCATATTCACTTCCACTTCGTCGACCACATCATACCTTCCTGGTATTGATCTCTTACTAACCCCATTACACTGATGTCGTAGGTGCCCCATCTCCTTACACATTGCACATTTGAAAGGAACCCCCAAATAATTCAGCCTCTGTTGAAACATAGTTCCATGCCACAGAATACCTGACTCGGTCAATAAACCTTCATTCAGATCAATTTCCACCAACAATTTCCCCATCAGCATATCTAATCTTGTCAGTAACTTTGAATCAACGTGTAGGAATTTTCCGAGAGTGTTCCCAATCTCCTTAAAATCCTCCAAGTTCCATCTTGCAAGCGGACACCCACGCAAAAAAAACCCATAAATGTTTGAAACATATATGCTCTTTCTCTGGGTTAAAAGTACAGTGCCATTGTTTTAACATAAGGCTGCCATTATTCACCACCCAAACCCTTTTCAACACCTCCTCTGCATCCTCCAGGGATTTAAAGAGGAAGGAGTACCATCCTTTGGTCAAAATAAAAACCTCTGACAAGTATCCCAGAACAAATCCCCAATTATCTGCTACCCAACTATGTATATTCCTAGCCGCCATTGTCCAGTAACCAAATATTCCTAAAATCCCCCATAAAGAGTAAATTCCAACTTCCTTCATCCCAATATCCCGACCGAGAGTTAGAGTAGATTTTAATTTTTTCACCCTCCACACCTTTAAACCCGCTCAAAGGTTTGCCTACCCCGTGCTTTTGTTTAAACCGGTACTAAAAGAATCATCGCCTATTGTCTTCTTCCCTTCCGCCACAAAATCCTCCCTTCTGCCACCTATCACAGCATCCCGTAAAAACCTACCTTTCCCGAACTCTGGCTCCACCTCCACAGACCTGTTAAAACTAGGTCTACTTTGAATTCTCCTCCTTGCTTCAAAGGCTAAAGACCCTTTCACCACTCCCTATTCTGGAGCTAGTGCATCCAGTCCTTCGTCCTCTCCGACCTTACTGCATTGTCCTCTCTCCAAAACCTTCAACGATAAATGGATCAGTAGGTTGGTCGTAAATGCACAAGATGTACCTCCCCTTTCCACTTCCAGAGAAAAAATCTCATTTATGATATCGATGGATCTAGTATCCGTAGATCCATGAGTTAAATCGCCATGTGTCCCTCAGGCCTCCTTCTCTGACTCAAACTTACCGACCCTCACGTCATCCTTTATTAAAGTTTGGTGATACCTCCTTAAATCCTCCTTGTACACCTCATTAGGTTTAAGTAGACACCCATGGCTCCACCACTGATATTCATTGAGGTCGTCTTCTGAAACCACAACATCTAACACCATAAACCCTAGTAGCTATGAGGTCATCCACTAAAAAGGTTTGTAACACTAGTCTAACCACTTATCCACTTGACATCACCCAGGCCTTCTATGCACAGAGCTGACTCCTCTCCCAAATCCCCCTAAGATCCTTAAAGTAGCTCACAGAGATCCCTACCAAGATCAAACCGTTCCTTTCATGGCCCTCCCATGCTGTAGGGTTTCTGTCCAATAAATATATATATAACCAACTTAAATTTATAATTTATACAATCATGAGTGGAAAAGAATTAAGTTCATGGTAACTATTTTTTTTTAATTGAAATAATTTAAAGAAAAATCTGCAAGTCCATAAATTTGATCCTTTAAACGAGGAATCCTTTATCCGTACTAAATTAAAGTTTGATCATTTCCATGGATGATTTTAGGGGCTAAATTTCGCTCATGGGCTAATTTTCCATGGTTTTTCTAAAAATAAGAGTTGTAATTTTAAAAATGATTCGCCCAAATTCTATAGGATAAAATTATTTTACCTTAAAAATCGACAAAATTTTATAAAAACTATATAAAATCCTTATAAATTTGAATATTTTTACAAAAATATCGCCAAATATTTATAGTTGGCATACGAAGGATTAATAAGATTCGCCAAGGTTACTACATTTTAAAAGAAAATTCCATCCTTAAAATCATCCTTGATCATTTCACCCTGTAATAAATTCAACTTACGATAAATATATGCGAGCTACTGAATATCTCTTGAAGCTAAAGAAAATATCCAATTTTGGAAATGAAGTTTCCTGTATTTTTAAATTTAGGGGGGGACAATTAGCCTTCTCCAATCCGGAATTCCTCTGGTTTGATGTAATAAAATCTTGGCTTGAACTTGAACTCATTGTGTTTCTTCCACACCATTGGATTTGGGAATATGCTCCACATTAATGGTCGTCGTCTTGTAGTTTTGCTTCTGCTAGGATTTCATTTTGCTTATGTTGCAGTGTGCATGTTTAAATTGAATAATACTTAAACATTTAATTATCATAAAATATGTTTAAAAATGAATTTTCTTGATTTATTTGAGAAATACTTTCTATATGAAATTACTTGGCCTGTATATGAGTTGTCTTATTTGTTTCCTAAAGTTTTTGATTTTTTTTTATGATTGTTATAATTTAATCACAATATTTTACACATCATGATACATATATAACATGAATATTCATAAACTTAAACAAGATAGTTAATTACAAACAAGAGATAATAAGATAAAATCTCCAAAGATACTCTTGTATATTGATAATGCTAAGAAAAATGCAATGTTCACTTGGCTCTTAAAGTGGGGTGACTTTCCACCGAGGAGAGATTGAAATACACAATACAAAACAAACATTCCACAATATCTTACTTCTCTTTAAACAAATATTTCATAGAAGAACACCTAACTACTCGTGGTCCCATCACTAATGGGAATCAACTGTAACATCCCTCTCTTGCACACTGAGAAAACTTATTCTTTGAGGACACTTGCTCGCAAGTGATCCAGATTATTATGCTATTAAGACATTGATTTTGATTATGAGGCATTATGGGTTGATGTCATGTTGTTTTGCTGCATTGACATAGACATGTGCTATTGACTCAGTTTTACTGAGTGTGCATTATTTTGGACCTCGAGGATGCAGAGGCATCGATGGAACCCCTTGGACTTCAGATCGAGTCGGGGAGTGAACCATTGGGGTTTGATTATTTTATATGTGATATTAGTGCATCTGATTAGATGATATGATTATGAATATATTTCTAACATGATTCATTGATGATGCAGGTTGATGATAGCTTCCCGACTAGACTCACATGTGGAGTAGAGGGGTCACACATGACTACGAGAGATGTTGAGGGAGAGCTGTGGAAAACAACCCTGCCACAACCTACTAGAACTCTTTTCGTGGCTCGAACTGTAGGTTAATGTTTACCTAGTTCGAAAGGATCCATGATGTCATGAGGGAAGACTATGACAGTCTCTCACGATGATTCTAAGGGGTGTGCAATAAGGTGGGGGCCTTATTCATTAGAGGCCCTTAGTCTCCCACAAGTTCACCTGAAGGAGTATTGAATCCAGGGGTTTTGGATGTCTACGAAGTCAGTCAAGAGGCGAGTGGCACCCTTGGAGTACGTGGTGCATCCTGAAGGCCACATCGCGCAAGAAAAATGGAAAGAGGCGAGTGGCACCCTTGGAGCATGTAATGTGTCCTGAAGGGTAGGTCACCCAAGGGAAACAAATAAGATGAGTGGCACCCTTGAAACACCTAGTGCATCTTGAAGGGCACGTCACGTTGTTAATGATAAAAGAATGAACCTAGATGGCCTTAGGACGAATAACGTGATAATAATTTTTTAAAACAATTTCCCTAATAAAATGTCGTCGAGCACAAAAATTATATATATATATATAAATAAAAATAAAAATAAAATAAATAATGATGATAATCTTCATTAATCTTGCAACAACAAGGGAGTAACAAATTTAATTTATTCACAAAAATCTGTTGGGATAAAAATTAAAAAGGGGAAGTAATTGTTTTATTATATTATGATAATTTAAAAATTATTAATTAAAAAGGGAAAAAGGAAAAGTTAATTTCTACACCTGCCAAGTTAATTTCTACACCTTCCAAATTGAGTTCTAAATGAAAAGGGGAAAGAGGGAAATCTAAAATAATTAGGAAACTAGGAAATGAGGGAAACATAATAAGAAAAGGGAAACACAAGAGAAACAACAGAAAGTCAAACTTAGTAAGGTATCTATCATTTAAGAATTTTCTAAATTAACTCAACTGGTAAATTGGTAATGGGGAAAGTCATTAAAACTTGTAAGGGAATATGGGGACACCTAGGAGCGATTCTAGGATTGAATTTAGGTAGGTGAGGTAAATAGGGGTAATTATTTAATTAAAGAAATTAATTTATGGAGGAATGAAGGAGATAGGTGACACTTGTACGGGGAGGATTTTTAGGAATTAATTTATTAAAGATTAATTTAAATGGGATTTTGGGAAGGTAAAGGACTTTGAAAATCTATATAAAGTAGGGAGGAGGAGGAAGAGAGATCTCTTATGTTTGGCATAATGTTACACTGCAGAAATCTACATTTGACTGACTTAGCTTGTGGGAGTTGGGATACCCATATCATTGAGGAGTGGTAGCTCAACGTTGCGAGGCAAGCTGGGAGCTAGCTAATTCTTTGGTTAGTGTCTGTGGTCGCTTTGTGGCTCAGGGGGCTAAGGGGGAAGAAGAGTACCCCTATCATTGGCTAGGAGGTACTAGTTAAGTCTCGTCGGTCGGCAAGCGGGAGTTGCACGGAGTGCGTGAGACATCAACTCATAGCGGGCGATCAGGCAATGATACACTTTCTTTATTTTTGCATGGTAGATTGTAGTAGGATTTATTCTTTGGATCTGCATATTTAATTGGGTAAGTAAATTGATTGTCTTAGCGTTCTAGTTGATGACTAAATTTTTCCTTGGTCTGTAGCTCGATGATTGATTGACTCCTATGGCCTTCGATTCCCGACATGTATTGACTGCCTTGTGGTGTATTGATTTGTGAAGATTGTGGTTGTTTTTGTCTTTTGTCCCTAGCTCATCAGTTCTCTCCTGAGCAGTCGACCAAGATCCTGATCTATGGCCATCGCTTTGGCATTAATAGACCTATGGATCTCAATACCCTACTTTTCTATGCATGGATGATGAGAGAAGTACGTTCTTGTCATTCATCTACCTCTGTTATTGTCCTTGGCTGAGTGTTTGATTGTAGTAGGATTTTCTTTGGATCTGCATGTTTAAGTGGGTAAGTAAATTGATTGTCTTAGCATTCTAGTTGATGACTAAATTTTTCCTTGGTCTGTAGCTCGATGATTGATTGACTCCTATGGCCTTCGATTCCCAACATGTCTTGACTGCCTTGTGGTGTATTGATTTGTGAAGATTGTGGTTGTTTTTGTCTTCTGTCCCTATCTCATCAGTTCTCTCCTGAGCAGTCATCCAGGATCCTGATCTATGGTCATCGCTTTGGCGTTAATAGACCTATGGATCTCAATACCCTGCTTTTCTGTGCATGGATGATGAGAGAAGTACATTCTTATCATTCGTCTACCTCCATTATTGTCCTTGGCTGATTGTTTGACTTGTGCCATCTAGCAAAGACCTCTGCATACAGATTATCTTGGGTCCTTGTTTTTTTTTTTTTTTTTCCTGTGCCTTGACTAATAGAATCCCTATGATCATTTTAATGAATTTTCCCATTGGATCCTTATGTTTCTCTAAATGTTTTCTGCGTTGTATTGGTATTTTGGCAATGGAAAAATGAATTGATTTCATGTCTGCATTTTTGTATTGGTATCCTGGAATGGAAAAACATTTTTATTTGTTATTCCTGTCTGCGTTGTATTGGTATTCTGGAAATGGAAAAATGAATTGATTTCATGTCTACAATTTTGTATTGGTATCTTGGAATGAAAAAAATATTTTATTTGTTATTTCTGTCTGCGTTGTATTGGTATTCTGGTAATGGAAAAACAATTTGATTCCCTGTCTGCATTTTTATAATTTGTATCCTGGAAATGGAAAAATGTTTCTGTGTTATTCATGTCTACGTTGTATTGGTATCCTGGCAATGGAAAAATGAAATCATTTCCCTCTCTACATTTTTATAATTGGTATCCTGGTAAGGGAAGGGTATTTTGGTCATTCATGTATGTGTTTGCATTCGACATCCGGGAAATGAAAAAGGGAACCACAATTTTTCCATTAAAAACGTGAATGAGATTGTCATTGAAGTGCCCACGTTTTTGCTTTAAAATTTGACAGATATTTCCATTGAAGTTCCCACGTTTTTTCTTTTAAAAGTTGATAGAGATTGTTGTTGAAATGCTCACGCTTTTTCTTTTAAAAGTTGACAGAGATTGTCGTTGAAATGCCCACGTTTTTTCTTTTAAAAGTTGACAGAGATTGTTGTTGAAATGCCCATGTTTTTGCTTATAAAAGTTGACAGAGAGTTTTGTTGAAATACCCACGTTTTTGCCTTTAAATCGATTGACTGAGTTGCTGATAAAACGCCCACACATTTGTTTTAAATTGATTGCTTGCGCTTGTTGTGAACGCCCACAATTTTGGTTATTAAATCGATTGCCTGAGCTTGTTGTAAATGCCCACGATTTTTTCCAATTAAATGTGACTTAGTTTGCTGTAAAGGCCCATGATTTTTGCCAATTAAATGTGACTAAGTTTGTTGTAAATAACCACAGTTTTTCCCAAAAAAAAGATTGACTGAGTTCATTGTTGAAGGGACGCGATTTTGCTATTTAGAATGTTGACTGCATTGATTATCAAATGACCACGAGTTGATCCATCTGTAGTTGTTTGGTATTTCTATTCTTATTCAATTTGAGTGTACCCAACATTCTCACTGCCAACATTAATTGGTACAATTATGTTATTGGTCAGATTAATTTCTATGTAAATGCCATGTTATTTGCCAAGCTAATTGCTACAACAATGTCAAAGGACAAGAATTTCCTTCCTAATATTAATTACCACAGCGATGTCAATTGCTACAGAGATTTTAACAGTCAATAGTTCCCTTCTTAATGTTACAGACAACTAGTTATTTTTGGTACGGTTATATTAGATAGACAACATGCGTAATTTAAATGATTACAAGTGTTATATATTGTATCATTGTACATTGATGTGGCTAATGTAGTTATATATTGTCATTTGATAGTTAGATTGTAATTTCAGGGATTAACTTAGAATTACCCTTTTAGATGGTGATTAATGGTTAAATGAGTTTAGGAGTATTGACCAAAGTATAGATTAATCTTGCTAAATTAATTTGTAGTTAATGATTAAATCATAATGCACCATTGCCGAATTGATTCGTAATTGGGTTATTTTGATTGGGAATTTAATACTTTTTTTGTTTGTTAATTTGTATGGACCTACTGATTAACACAATGGCTTGAGAAACCGACTCGAGGGCATCTAGTAGTCAAAATCACGGGGATGCTTTTGACTGAGCCACATAATATAGCATGGTTGGATTTTTGTCCCCGAAGGTTCAAACCAGTGACTCTAGCATCACAGAGTGTCGGATCGCACCCGGCCTGAGCCACACCAACCCTTAACATGGTTGGATTTTTTGTCCCCGCAGGTTTCGAACCGGTGACTTTAACATCACGGAGTGGCTTAACAACACACTCCGTCACCGACTGTCCTACACCTCGGGGACGATTGAAATTAATACTTTATTGTAATGTAGAATTGCTAATTGATTCGAAGATGATGTTATTTAGATTGAAAGTAACGGCTATGGTGTAACGTAGAATGGCCGATTGGATTGTATTAATTTTTAATCAATTTGTAAGTTAAAGACTAAATTATAATTTAGACTTGCTAAATTTCGATGGATATTCAATGTCAAAAACAATTTGTAACTGTTGACTAGTTTAGACTTGATGATTGGGTTTGGTGGTTGACAAAGTTGTGACTCCCTTGGTAGTCTCCCTCTTCTGTCTGGTCAACCTTTTGTGTGGGGTGTGGGTATAGTCTCCCTATCAGTATTCGGCTCCTAGCGCGTCATATTGTTATAGAGTCCTTGGTCCAGATAGGAAGTGTTGCGCCAAGTTTATTGGCGTGTCTATCATCGAGGGACGACATGATTCTTGATGAGGGAATCATGGTGCTCCCTATTTGGATAGTAGTGAATGATAACTTGGCTGGAGTCGGTTCCTTTCGTGTGAGTGTTGTCGAGTGTTGTAATTTTTTTTTTTGCGTATGGGTTAAACGCCTTCATGTGTTTGGTTTGCAAGGGGGGTGTTGTCTCTTGGCTTATAGGTGGGGTCCTGTTGTGTCGGGAAGGTAGTCGTTTCTTATTTTCTTAACACATGTTTTGCCCCGTTTATCCTGTGCTAGTGCGTTGAGTAATAGTTTCCTGTTTCCTGGAATGCATGCTTACATTATTTGTGAGTGGTGAGGTAAACTGTTGTCATCATCGCCTTCTTGCCCTAACAAAAGAAAAAAATTGCACTTTTGCTTCGCTTGTAGTCATAATGAAGGGGTTGTTACATATGGTATCAGAGCAGGTTCAAACCTACGATTGTGGATCATGTTTCTTTCCACTCCAGTTAAACTTTGAGTATCAACCTAGCGCTGCTTAAAAATTTAATGAGTTCATCCGGTGATCTCGTTTAGAGAACCCTCGGAGGTTCGTAGCATGGTGTCGTGGAAGGAAGTGCGACAACTACAGAGGTTTATGTACCCTCGGAGTCGAACCTCCAAGGGGATGGGCAAGTCCTTGGGTTGGATTCTCTTTCTGTAAGGCATGACGATGGTCTGGCAAGGCTCTTTCAGGTAATGTCAAAGGGCCTTGATTCACCATCGGTACTGAGAGGAGGTCAGGGTACTTGTACCCCTGAGGGTCCACAACACGCCCTAGCTAGTACTGTTAGAATCCACCGAGAACTCGAGAGAGTTGAGTTCTCGAGTCCATGAGTGTAGTGGACCGTTGTACCATCGAGGCACGGTTGTAGGGCAAGGTGTTGTGCTTCACGCTTCACGATTATGACCTCTAGCCTGAAGGTCCACAGGGTGGTATTTCAACTAAAGGGGAGCACTCTTATACGGCGAAAGACACTCCTGCCACATTTGAACATGTTCGTCGACGAAGTATCATGGGAACTATTCGAAAAACAGTTCCAGGAGAGGTATTATGAGGAATTCGTTGAGCGCCATCTCCACGAGTTTGATGTCTTACGACAAGGAAACCGCACGGGGCTCGAGTACGAGGCCCATTTTGGAGTTACTTCGGTATGATACACACCCAAATTACCAAGAAAATTACGGTAAAAAAATTTTTGTTTGCCTTAGTGTTAGAATTCAGCTTCTACTTCGGTTCCCAGGATTACTGGACCGAAGAAAGTATGTTGCAATGTGGGGAGCCACATTTCCAGTGTGACAACCCAGTGAAGAGGACTAGAGCATCCCGATTAATCAGACCCACTACCATGGGATATTTAGGAAAGGTCCATCGGATTCATGTAGTGGTGAATAACCGCCAAGCAGAGCACTAGTCGATTGCGCTCGAGACGTCAGGTACCATCACTGACCAGACCCTTAGTATTTGATAGATCCCTGTTCTGCCGAGAGTTTCATTTCTGGTGCAATGTTAAAAAGGATTAAGTTAAAGGAAGTCAAACAGGATGAGTTCAGCTTTGTAGAGATGGATTCGAGAGCCAAAAATGGGTTGGAGGAAAGGTTACAAGTTGTACCTTAAATTGGGAGAGTTTGTCACTAGGGCCAACCTGTACGTCACGATCTTTGGATCTTATGACGTCATGATAAGTTTGGATTGGTTGGAATCACATGAGGTGATACTCAAATGTGAGACGAAACTGTTGAGCTTGGTCGATGATGAAGGACAAGGACTGGTGATTGTAGGTCAAAACCAGGGAGTTTCCCTGAGGTTCATCTCTTCCTTGCAGCTACAGAAGAGCATGAGCAAGGGGTGCAAGATTTATGTGATCCTTGCGTTAAATGAGAAGGGCATGGCAGATGTTCTAGAACACCTTCCGGTGGTGAGAGAGTTTGCAAATGTCTTTCCGGAGGAGTTACCTGGGATGTCTCCAGAGAGGGAATTGGAGTTTACCATAGACCTGAAATTGGGGACTGAACCAATAGAAAGAATGCCTTATTGGATGTCGACCCTGGAATTACATGAGTTGAGGATGGTTGAGAATGAAATAGAAGGAATTGTTGGAACTGGGACTGATACGTCCAAGTGTGTCATCGTGGGGTGCACCTTTTATTTTCATACAAAAGAAGGTTGGGTCGTGGAGGCTCTACATTGACTACTGTCAATTGAAAAAGGAAATGATCAAGAACCAGTATTTGTTGCCAAGGATTTTTTATTTGTTCGATCAGATGAAGGGTGTGATAGTGTTTTGAAGGAACGATTTGCGATCATGGTATCACTAGTTACATATCAAGGAAGATGATACCCCTAATACCGCCTTGATTATGAGGTTTTGACATTACGAGTTTACTATTTTACCGTTTGGACTGACAAAATCCCCATGGGTATTTATGAGTTGGATAAATGTGGTGTTCCACAATTACTTGGATAATTTCATCCAAGTATTCATGGACGATATTTGATTTACTCTCGGACGACGAAGGAGCATGACGGGAACTTGTGTGTGGTACTACAGTGTCTGTGAGAGCACAAATTGTATAGGAAGTTGTGCAAATGCTCATTTTATCAATCAATATCCACTACTTAGGGCATGTCATCTCCAGGGAAGGTATCTTCATGGATCTAACAAAGGTCGTGGCTATTATGGAATGGCATGCGCCGACGAATGTCCCAGAAGTGCATAGCTTCTTATGTTTAATAGGATAATATCGATGGTTTTTCGAGGGATTCTCAAAGATAACAAACCTGATTACTGAGTTATAGAAGAAGAGAAAGAATTTTGTTTGGACCAAGAAATGTACAGAGGCATTTCGGAGGCTCAAGGAGCTATTGACAACAACACCGATACTAAATGTCCCTGACATGGAAACAGACTTCTTGGTATGCACTTACACATCCAAGGAAGGTCTAGGTGAAGTCTTGATGCAAGACAGTTGAGTGATCTCTTACATCTCCAGGAAACTGAGAAGGTATGAGGAGAACTATGTGATGGATGATTTGGAGTTGTTAGCCATCGTTTATACCTTGAAGGTTTGGAGACACTACCTTGTTGGAAACAAAATTGAACTAAATAAATACCACTGTGGAATACAACAACTATTTACACAAAGCAACTTGAACATGCGACAAGAGCGTTGGCCAGAATTTCTTAGCGAGTACGATTTCGAGATCACTTACTTAAAAGGAACAATGAACCAAGTGGCAGATGCATTAAGTCAGACACCACGCATATTTTCAGTGATGCCTCTTCAGACGAATCTACATGAAAATATTTTAACTTTACAGCGTGACGATGACCGGTACAAACATGTCGAAGGTTTTATCAGACAAAATACAATGATGGTACCAAAATTTGAAGGGTTTACGTTTGGTGAAAATGGATTATTGAGGTTTAAAAATCAGATTTATGTACCACCGAACGACAAGTTGAGGATGTTGATCCTAAGTGAGGCTCATAGAGTCGTATACATGGCTCACCCAAGAGTCACGAAGATGAGGGTGAACCTTAAACCCTTATTCTTCTGGAAGGGAATGAAGGAAGACATAGTCAACTATGTGGCCAGATGTCTAGAATGTTAGCAGGTAAAGGTTGAACATAGACACCCAAAAAGATTACTACAACCACATGGTATTTTGGAATTGAAATGGGAGGTTATTTCGATGGATTTTATTGTTGGATTGCCACTGATGACAAGGAGACACGACTCTATTTTCGTAGTAGTAGACACTTTGACGAAGAGTGCTCACATTATTCATGTGTGTATGACGTATTAGGCACCTGACATAGCTAGAGTTTTCATCAATGAGATTGTTAGGCTGCATGGTGTGCCTAAGAGGATTATATTCAATCTAGGATCGGTGTTTACTGGACTATTTTGGACGAGTTTCCAAGAGGCCTTGGGAACCCAACTTAACTTCAGTACTGCATATCACCGAGAGACAGATGGACAGACCGAACGAATGAACCAAACCTTGGAGGACATGTTTCACATGTACATAATGGACCAACAAAAGCATTGGGAATAATTCTTTCCACTGGTAGAGTTCGCATATAACAACAGTTACCAAAGCACCATGAAGATGGAGCCTTTTGAGTTTCTTTATGGGTGATCGTGTCAAACGCCTTTGAGTTGGGATCAGCTTGAGGATAGGGTCCTAGCATGACCAGAAGAGATCCAAGAAATGGAAAAGAAAATGAAAACAATAAGACAAAGGATTAAAGTAGAGCAAGATCGATAGAAGATTTAGGCCGATATGCACCGTGTCGACTGTAGTTACGAGGTTGGCGGTCGAGTCTTCTTGCGGGTTAAACCAAATAAGAGTTTGATCAAGTTTGGAAAGGGAGATAAACTCTCTCCTAAGTTCGTGGGACCTTTCAAGATCATGGAAAGAAAGGGGCTCGTGGCCTATCGACTAGCCTTGCCTGATTCCTTGAGGCATATGCATGATGTTTTTCATGTATTTGTTTTGAGACATTATATTAGTGATCCTACACATGTTATTGACATGAGTTCCTTGTAGGTATCAGATGAGGGGGTGCTCACGACTGAACTGACCCACATCTTGGATAATTGCATTCAACAACTATGAAGTAAAATAGTAGATCAGTTCAAGGTCCAGTGGGACAACTATTGTCCGCACTCAACGACCTAGGAGGACACTTATGATATATGCCAACAATTTCCATTTTTGTTTGATAGATAGAATTATGATACTGTGATACAAATTATTTTCGTCACTTATACTGTGAAACTTCGAGACAAAGTTTAGACCAAGAGTGGGTGTCACTAGTACATATGACCAAATTTGCGATGGTTTTTTGTTGATATTGCCACACTTATCCATCGCAATTTCCACAAAATCCGAGACTTTTTTTCTTCGCTATATCCACGATCCAGGTGTTCATGGAAACATTGATGAAATTAGATATCCACGTGTCATCACCATAAAAATGGGTTAACCCTATGAATCATTGAAATTATGACAAAAATTCGTCGCAATTACGAGGCACAACCATGGAAATTATGACGAAACTTAGTTGAAATTGCGACAAAACTTTATGCCAAGACAAAAAATTATGACGCGGATGTTGTATGTGTGACACAAAACAGTGGAAAATTGTGACGAAACTTCATGGCAATAGGGATGAAAATTTATGTCAAATCCAAACTTATGACATAGATTTTATATGTGAGACAAAAAACCTTGGCAAATTGCGACGAACTTTCGTCCATATTGCCATGGTTGTTCAAAATAAAAATTGGATTCCGATGAACTATCGTTGATATTGTGATGATGACTTTAATTTAAAAAAAAAAAAAAAACACGAGATATGGTATTACCATATTACATTGTAATATGGTATTACCATATTACATTGTAATATGGTATACCATATTACAATGTAATATGGGATTACCATATTACATTGTAATATGGTAATGCCATATTGCATTGTAATATGGAAATGCCATATTACAATGTCTCTACTTTCTCAACAAGATGGAAGAAGTTATTTTTAAAAACAACTTAGGATAGTGATTTGTCCTGAGTGGGATGGTGACCTTCACATTCAACAAGATAGGAATTAATTCATTGATGACAAGTGTAGCAGGTGTGCAGGTGTGCATATCCACAAGTGTAGCAGGTGTGCAGGTCCACAGGTGTAGCTGACATTTCTATTGAAATATGGATGTTAAAGAAAATGTGTAGATCTTTTAGATTGAACAATATTATAGT
>SNQJ01S0063470.1:0-10148 GCA_010110895.2 Picea sitchensis
AAACCACAAAATGGTTTTTCTTATATATCTTGAAAAATTACATTCATTGGAAGCACCAACTTCCTTTGTTTTCCAGTTGTAACTAGAAGTAGGATCCAACCCCCTAGTTTCTCAGGCTACAACTTGAGGGAAGCTCCAACTCCCTAATCCTCTAGCTAAAACTAGAAGGAGGATACAACCCCCGATGTTCTCTGGCTACAACTGGAAGGTGGCCACAACCACCTGTCCTTGCCCTGTCCTACCACCTTGAAGTAGAAGTAGAATGATGGAACCACTGTCAACCTATCACTGTGAGATATACCGTTGTAAACATGTACCAATAAATATGAACCTAGCATCAAATTGTACCTCAACCTGTACCAATAAATATGAACCATGCATCAACCATGCATCAACCTGTACCTCAACCTGTACCATAAACAACTGCATCAACCATGCACCAACTTATACCAAATAACCTGTAATCAACCTGTACCATAAACAATTACATCCAACCATGTACCAAGTATGTGCCAATCATGTGTCAACTACTCATCAATATGTACCAACATCATCAACTATACACCTCATGTATGTGCCAACTCATCAACTACTTGTCTCAACTATGTACTCAACATGTACCTCAACCAAAAGCCCTCATCAATTTCATCATTCAAATCTGATTTTTAGCCCTCTAATAGACCTGGTTTATATGATCACATTCCTGCAAACCTTCCTTAACTTCAACAACAAGAGATTAGCATTTTCATCAAACTTTTCTTTAGTCTCACATGCCTAGTTTTGGATTAGTCAACAACCCTAACTTGAAGTAATCATAACTTTGTACTTGTAATGTATAAAGATATGAAACTGAGATACAATTTTCTTCAGTGTGTTTTATGCAATTCCTCCAGGTTTCACTACTTGGAACCTCTCATAAAAGGAGTTATAGCAAAAATGGCACACCTTGTTGAATTCTGGCTTATTCTAGAGAGAGACCTTGTAGAGCATTGCCTACACGGAATATTTGTTGAATTGATTGAAAACTATGAAATAGCATACTTCAGAATATACCCTAACCAACACATTTGGTTTCACTAAATTTGGATCTGTTATGAAGAAGTTATGATGTTTTTACCCAAAACACATTTTTTTGACTAGTTTTAGGACTTGCCACAAACCCTATTTTCCACGGAGTGTAACTCCAAAAATAAAATGACAAACAAGATGAATGTTTCACCACCAATACTTGGATATGTTTTCTCAATTTCATAGCAATTTCATGGTCTGAATCATTATAGAAAAAAAGTTATAGCGAAAATGGTGAGATGACATGTAAATAACATACCTTAGAAAGCACCATCAAAAGAATTTATCCTTCCTTGCATTTTGGCCTTCTTTTCTTCACCTTCCCTCAGAATTTAAGCTTATATATCCTTGGTTACCTTAGAAACCTATAGATATTCAATATGCTCAAGTTTTATTAAAATGAGAGAGCCTTGCCTCTTATTTATACTCTCCCAGTAGCTTCCTTAAAAACATCTTCTAGGTCACTTGGCCCCACTTTCCTTATTTTAGGGTTAACCCACTTCTAATTTCTCCATTAAATTTATTATAGAAATAATTTATTTTGTATTCACTTTGAATTATTATAGAAATAATTTATTTGTATTCACTTTGGAATTATAATACACTCATTACTTCACTTTATTATTTACCTTTTAAAAATCTCTAAACCACTTTGACTACCACCTTTTGGGGCTTTTAGATGACATGAGGGTCCTCCAACTTCCTAAGTCCATAACTCTTAAAACCTAAGAATTTATGTGACGTTCCACATACCCTCACCGTAAATGTACTACTAGTATCCTAGGATTATAGAATAGTATTATTTAAAATATATCATAACTCATACCCTCATATTCATCAAACAAACTTGGGTCCATTATCAAAACCCGGGGTCTCCAACTTCATGGCCGTAACTCTCTAACCATGAGAGTTATGTGACATTCCACATACCACCGAAATGGACGAAAAGAAATATCCACATAGGATATTTTACCTAAAAAATTCATTGTCCCCATCTCATTATTGCACAATTAAGCATGGGTTCTCTAATTCCCAGCATCTTCCTGTGAGGGCTTTCACCATAAGGGGACCCCACTTTGGAGTTCATCCATCTTTGTTTCTTATCAACCAAGGACAAGAAAATAATTAATCATATTTACATCAAACACAGTCCATTACCCAAACCTTTGTGTTGTGGGGCTTTCACAGTTTGACATCAATGACAACCAACCTTAATCAACAATATCCTCCTTTGGCATTAATGACAAAACCTGATGCAATATTGAAATCATATCACCTATGTTCCCCCGAACCATGCCTCTATTCTCTATTTCATAAATTTTCCTATCCTTCAGATCTCGATAAATCGCCTCCCCTAGAAACATGCCTCTGTCCTTCTGGATCTGATAAATCTCTCCCATTTGTCATCAAAGGGTATCTTTCCATCCCAGCTTCTCCCTTGGACTGGCTCTTCCTCCTTTTAAGGAAGCCTCTCATGTACATCTAAGTATATATGTATACATTCCAAGCATCTATTTGGGAGTAGAAATAACCTCCAAGTCTTCAGAAGATATTCAAAGGTTCAGGAAGTGGTTTTGTAAAGATGTCCGCACTTCTTGTTCTTTTGTGCCCACATACTCAACTCGATGTTCTTTTCTACAAGAACCTGCCTCAGGGATACTTGATTGAATGTGCTTCATCTAGAGTGAACACTGCTTTTTGTGATAATATTGAACCCAGGCTATCACAATATATTGTAATGGGTTCATCATACTCATCCTATATATTTGTCAAAGTTTGTTTCATCCAAAGAACTCACAATATGTTGTTGTCGGCAATATATCACTCGGTTGTAGATAGAGATATCTATGATTGTTTCTTATTTAGCCATGATACCAAACACTCACCTATAAAGTCAAGCCCACCGGTGCTTCTCATTATCAATAAAACCTCGCCTAATTTGCATATGTAGGTACAGGACAAATCTTTTCCTTTTGATACCATATCCAAACTCTTATGTTCCTTTGAGATATCTGAAAATCCTCTTTACTCATATTATGACCTTTGGTGTTGCTTGAAATCGTGCCACATGTCCAACTACTTGCACTACATTCGGTCCGATGTTATTACATATAGTAGGATGCTAATCATTGACCTATATTTCCTCCGCTGACCAGTAGACTTCAATCATCATTTTGCTAACTTACAACCTGTTTGCATAGAGTGATAAATGGTTTGCACCTTCCATTCAACCTCTTTCAGCATTTCTCCATATACTTGGTTTGAGAAATAAAATTCCTCGGTTTCTTTGACATATTTAGTCCCGTGAAGGAAGGATAGTTCTCTAAGTAACTACATTTCAAATTCATTATTCATATTCTTTGCAAATTGCTTAACTCCTGGCCATCATCACTACCAAAAATAATAATATCATCAACATAAAATTCAATTAATTAAATATTACCTTGACTTACCTTGATGTAGAGTTTGTTGTTTGCACTTCCTTTTCTAAACCCTCAAGATGTCAGATACTTATCCACCGAGTGTAAATTCATGCTCTAGGAGCTCATTCCTAGACCATAAGGTCTTATTTAATTTTATATACACAATCTGTGTTCTCTGATAACCAAAATCCTTCTAGTTGTCTACAATGTAGACTTCTTATTCTTCAAGTTCCCTATTCAAAAAGATGATTTTACATCCATCCGATATACTTTAACATTTTTTGAGCATGCATAAGTTAAAAGTAAAATGGATTGTTTCCATTCTAGCAGCCTGTGGAAAAATGTCTCTTCAAAGTTGATTCCTCAATTCATGCATTAATCCTTTACATGTACCAATCTAGCTTTGTTCCTTGTAACCCATCCATCTTCATTCAATTTATTCCCGAAACCCATTTTGTGTCGATCAAATTCTTATTCTTTGGTCTGTAACCAATTCCCAAGTGTCATTTTCTATTTTATCCAATTCTTTCATCCATGGCCTTATTCCAAAAATTCATCCTTGTCGGTTTCCTTATTCCAAACAATTTGGTTCAATTGTAGATAAGAGTGCTAGGTGTTGGCTCGGGTGAATAGATTTTTCTTGTAGTCTCAACTCTTACATCTTTTACTCTAATAAACTGATTTGAAGGATGATTCTTTCTATACCGCTTTCTAGGTGTCTTTGGAGCATACTTTTGAACTTGCTCTCTTCTCTCATAGATTCTCTTCATCTTCATCTTCCTCTTCTCTACTTATTTTTCATCTTCTCTTCTCAAAAGTTGTTCCATTGATTTGTTTTCTTCTTCCTTTGATTCTGGTCTTGTTTCATCAATTGTTTTGATTCTTTCCACAACTTTGTTCAATCTTTAGATTGTAACACTTGTATGCTTTCCTTTGTCCTTGAGTAACCAGTCAGGTGTTCATTTGTCCACACGAGAGTCAAACTTTCCATTCTTCCATCTTCTTTGTTGTAGCATTTGCTTCCCAAAAACTCTGAAGTGCTTTTTGTTGGTCTCTCCTTCCCATAGCCTCGTAGGGAGTTTTATCGTTGTTTTTCCGAATTCACTTTGTTTTGAATGTGTGAACCGTTGTATGCACTACCCGTGTCCAAAATATAATCACAATTTGGAATCCATTAGCATTGTTCGGTGCCATTTCTTGTACTGCTATGTTCTTTCTTTTCAACAACTCATTCTCATGAGGTGTCCTAGCAACGAAGAATTGTCTTTTTATTCCATGAGATCTACAAGTAGTCCATAAATTCCTTTGAAATGAACCCTCCTCCATTATCATATCTCAAACATTTAATTTTGAATCCATCTCATTTTCAACCATTTCTGTGATCTTGAAGTTTTCAAAGCTTCTAACTTGTTCTTGAAAAAACAAACTACAGTCATTCTTATAATCATCAACTACAACAGTATTTTTCACCTTTTAATCCCTTTGTTATAGTTGGTCCAACTAGATCAGGCACAATTTCCAAGTTGGTCTTGTTGTTGAATATCTTTTGATTTGAACCTGTCTTTGTTTTCCTTGTTGACACTGCTGCATAAAAGTGTTGGTTGGTTTCATGGATCCTGCATTTCCATTTCTCTGACTGCTTCTCTTTTGATGAGTTTGACAAGTTTATCAAAATGCATGTAACCCATTATTCTATGTCATAGCCAACTTTCATATTCCTTTCCTAGACAACACTTTTCATTTCCAATTTCCCTTAACACATATATGTTGTTTGAAGTTCTTGCAGTTGTATCGACCAATTTCCCTAAACCTTCTTTTCTTATCTCACACTTTTCTGAATCAAAAGTAAGTTTATGACCTTTTTCACACATTTGACTCACACTTAGAATATTATGTTTCATATCTTCTACCAACAGAACATTTTGTGCCTTTTCATTCTTGTTCCCAATTCAGATTGTGCCTTCTCGAATGATTTTGGATGAATTATCATTTCCGAAGGAGACTGATCCATTTTTTTCTTTTCGTAATGTAAGAAATTTGTCTTTATCACCTGTAATGTGTTTTGAACATCCACTATCAACATACCAACCGTGTTTCTTCTGCTTAGCGTGTAGAGCAACTCTGCATTCTTCATTGTTATGCTGATCTTGCTTTCTTATCCATGTCATTTTTTTAGGTTATTGTCTGTGACTATTGTTATTATGTTGAGGTTCTTTAGGAGGGATTGTCATTCTGCAATCCTTGGCCATGTGTCTAAAATTTTTACATTTGTAACATTCCACTTCAAAGCTCAAAGATTCAAACCTGTTGTAACTTCTTCTTTGTGTGTCACTAGGTCTCCTTGAATAATCCCTTTGTGCATAACTCTCAAAGTTGTTACTGTTCCTGTTGTTAGCTCTGCAATTCACAACTTTATGTCCAAAATTATTACATGCATAACATAAACCAAAAAATATAGTTTGATACCTTAGAGTTGAAGATATTTTGAAAGGAAGTGCTCTTATGAATCCTTCTTCTTCTTGAAGCCTATCTTTCTGTTGTTGATTCTGAAATCTAAATCTTCTTGGTGGAGGAGTGTCCCTGCAATCTTCCTTGTATATCTTCCTATCCTCTTTGATTTTTTTTGCATAGCTCTTTGGATGTTGTCCTTTTCTTCTAGTTGTTCTTTGAGTGCTTCTTCAATTTTTTTATCTTCTTCTATTTGAACCTTCAATTTTGTGATCATTTGTTCTAGTTCTCGAGTGTCCTTTTTCTTGTCTAGTTCTGCTTGTAGTTTCTTGTTTTTCTTATTTTCTCTTCTGATAACTTCTATGGCACACATTAATTTTTCTCAATAGTCAACTTATGCCTCTTCAATTTCTTCTTTGACTTCTTCACATTCTTCTTTGATTTCTTCATATTCTTCTTCGGAGTCTTATTTGTCAGAGTCTTTTACTGCCATGAATATAACTCTTCCTGTCTCATTGTCACTGACTTCATCTTCATCTGATGATGATATGTCTTCTTTGGTGTATAATATTTTCTTGAAAAAATTATTTGTAGTTCTTTTTCCTTTATATGTGTGTTTTCCTTTTGAGTAACCTTCATCATTTCTCTTTTTCTTATGAGGACATTTGTTAGCAAAATGACCAATACCATCACAATTAAAACAAATTAAAGGGATCTTACCTCTATACCTACCATTGGTTCCCTTGTTCAGTCTTCTGATGAAGTTGGCCACTTCATCATCTTTTGAGGCATCACTGTTGCTGCTATATTCTTCTTGTTCCTTTTTCTTTTACTTTGATCTTTTGGATGCCTTGAAGGTTGCTTCTTTTACATCTAGATTTTTCTGCTCAGTTCTCATTTCATATGCTGTGAAGATTCCATGCAGTTCGTCCATGCTTATTGAGTACAGATCCGATCTTTCTTCTAATGCTGATATCTTAGGGTTAAATCTCATAGGAAGAGATCTTAGTATCTTTTGAACAATTACAGATTCTTGAATTTCTTCTCCCAATTGTAACACCCATCCAAGATGTTAAACAATTATTCTTTCATTTTATACATACACAATAACAACTTCATTTTAGCATAATTTCATTGATTTTCATTTACACAATTCTTCTACATTTGTTCAATGATAAATATAGATAACATGATGAAATAAGTAATATGTTAACTCTATGATTTAGAACTTAAAACAAAAGTATATACAAAATATAAATAACCAAATACCACCGAAAAATACCCCCTCCCTAGCTTGTTGAAGCTCATTGATTGTAATGTAGTCCCGGGTGCTTCCAAGCATTTTTTTCCTGCCTTCCTACAGTGAAACAACAGAATCCTCCCTGCCAACTAGGAGCCTAGACAGCTTCCTAGCTCCAAGAAATCTTTCGGTTTCTTTTCCCTTCATGCCTGTGACTCCAAGAACAACAAAGCACAAATGCTCAAAGAAAAATATCACAAGAATTATATCTTCCAAGAATTTCACAACCTTTCATCATGCTCAAACCTCTCCATCCTCCCCCTCCTCTCTACTTCTTCTCCCTATTTATCAAGTTTCCATACACAATTCCCCAAGTCTCCTCAACCACCCCCATTATTATCCATCAACCTCCCTTATCTAGATATTTTGGGAAAATATTAAAATAAAACTAAATATAAATGAATTACATTAAAAAACAATAAATAAAATGAAAAGTCTTTCTTCTCATACTAGCTAATAAACTTTATTTGATAATTTTCCCCAAAATGTACATAACACCCCACCATGCTCATTTAATTCATCATACCCACCATCTATCAAAGTCAAGAAGGTATTTAATGCTTCTAGATATTTTGTATGGAATATAATTTACATATTCAATAAACATTCAATTAAATAGTTAATAATTTACTTTAATAATTAATACATTAATTACTTATACTAGTGTACATGGGTAGGGTATGTGTGTGTAGCTAGCAGACACATATCTCATGTATGTACTAATGATAAACAATCATTGCCTCTAGTGCATAGTTCCTATATGATCACCAAGACATGTAGGACAACACATCAAGTAATGCATCATTTAATAATATTAATGAACTAAATTACACCAATTCATCAATAACTCATTGTCACACTTAAAATATCAATAGGAAATAAAAGAGGGTTTTAAAAATGGTAGGAACCAAGTGAGTAAACAATAGTGGCATATCTAATCCCCAAACAGTATTCTCAACTAACATCGAAGCATCCTTCCTTCCTAACCTACTTCCATCTTCCATCCTATCCTTTCCTCTGTTGGACTAAGATGGAGTGTCAACTATATTTACCTAACTCTAGATAGAACCTACAAGCGAAAGTGTCATACATCTTGACCAAGCTTCCCCAACAGGCAACTAGTAGTCGTCATCACACGTCTAGGGGAGCGCGACTTCACACAACCCTCCCAGGATTCTAGATTTCGGAGGATAAACGGTGAGAAATACCTCCACCCCTCATAGAACTACGGTCAACACCCTACATCAAGCCTTATTGTACAAATACTATTCTTAGAGTCATGTCATCAAACAACCACTCTGGGAAAGTCATGTGTCCTATCAAAACCACACTTACCACAGATCATAGCAATATTTGAAACCATAAATTAAATCATAAGTAAAACTTATAACATACACTATCTTTTGGATGTCTATGACATCCAAATTACATCAACACTACAGTCATTTGGTCATTACATAACTTTTCAATCTATAGCTTAGTTCACCAATACTCATATCCATGTATATACATCATAATTTCATATAAGAATCCATATTTGTATTGACGTTCAATTAAGAAATGTATGTTTATTTTTATCATGCCTTTCATATCTTACGCATTCGCAACATAACTTAAACTGATATCCATGTACCAAAATTCCACATTTAAATTTACATGTTTAACCAAATCACATAATTATCATCATCACAAACATATAACAAAAAAATATAATATTGTGCAACTCACAAATAATTCTAGATGTACACCTGTCACATGTCTATATTAGTTTCACAGAGTCCAAATAGTTACTAAGCAATGAATTACTATAATGAGAAAAATCGAAGTTATAATTGCCTAAGGCCAAAATATGGGGCGTTACATACACCCACCCTTCAAGAAATTTCATCCCGAAGTTATGTTCATTCACAATATGAGTAGAATTTATGACACCACTTATATTTATCTTTCTCGATAACAAACCTTGCATTATATTGGTCTCATTGGACAATGACTTCATTAAAACATGTCGAGGCTATTAATATATTGATTGCAACTATGCCTTTTTAATAGGCACCTTACTATGTCTTGACTTTATTTTATTACCATTGGTAATTAAATTAATGAAAGGACATGCTTCTCTTATAGATTTATTCTTCCTAAGTTGTATATTAAAGTATAGTCTACTAGTTTGATAGCCAATTAGAATATTATCTCATTATTGGTTCTTTAGTTAAGTGAATCTTATATTGAGTTCATTTATAATTTAAGCCAATCATATAATTCCACCTAGAATATCTTAAAAATTATAACCAATTATCATTGACTTTACTATCACTCTAACTTGAGTGATACAATACATATGCCATCATAAAATTTCCCATGCTTAGGAACATTGACTAATATACTACGAAATGATTTTTATGTGATGGCATCACTTCACTGTTTGTTTTTCCATTGTCCTGAATATCTCTCTTTTCTTAAGTTTTATAGATTATATCTCAAACAAGTTAATTGTCTAGTATAGGATTCTCTTCATCACGGTCGAGGAAAATCTTACTTTCTATCAACAATTCATTATTACAAACATGCCTATACATAAAGAGCACCATGTTGACACGTGGGTTAGTGAATATTTTATATCAATAAAACAAATTTACTACAAGAGTTCATTCCAAAATCTTTAGTCATTTGTCCTTGAAGTCTTCTCTTCTCAGCATTGTACTTCTTACGTCTCAAAATTATATCCTCTATACCTACATAGTACTTACCAACTTTGGTATCTATCTCTTTTCTTGTCCATTTCTAGCACTTCCAAGTTCTTTCCCCTACCATGAAAGACATTTTTAACAATGGGAAGCATGTGTTCATCATTCCTCATCTAGATTTATTTATTTACTTATTTATTTTCAAACACAGTTTCTTCATAG
>SNQJ01S0063471.1:0-41090 GCA_010110895.2 Picea sitchensis
AAATCTTAATAGTATGCCATGATGAGTAATCGATTCACGAATACTTGTCGTGATGGATCAGTGATGAATGAATGACGAATTAACTTTTTTATATTTAAATAAATCTTAATACTAAGTCAATCGATTCACGAATACTTGTCGTGATGTATCAGTGACTAAGTTTCAACAATTTAATCGATTCAAACTTTGCTCAAATGTTAAAAAAACAATGCAAAATGCTTTAAAAAAAATTTAAATGAAATTCTTCACAATTTAGTGAGTTCAATAACGCTACATTTGGTATAAAAATAATTTTCATATTATTTCTTTACGTCTTAATCTATATATATATAAATGATTTTCTCTTATACACCTATAAATAACCACAGAAATTGAAAGTATCGCATTTTTTTTTCTATAGACGCGTATGAGGGGGACATTGACATTACCAATTGGGTGAGGCCAATGAATAATTGACAGGGCACAGTCAAATGTATGAGCTGGCGGACATTGATGACTGAATATGTTGCAAGGGCAATACCAGTCGATAGTGAACCTAAACCTTGAAAAGAGACGAGATCGATTTCCAACCTTGTCTCTAAATGTTGATCGCGAAGATGTGTCATGATTCCATTATTAACAAGGCTGCATGGCAGTGTATACAGCATATATTTGTGGCTATGTAGTTATAATAAAATAAGTTATTAAGCCCAAAGACGTACACCTATTGACAATGGGCAGATTTAATAGGGGTTTAGTACTTAATAAGTTTTTTATGGATTCGATTAAATATGGCTGGAATATTCTTAGTAGTCACACAAAATTAATGACTGTGATTTCAATCATTAACTTTCTAGCTATTATAAAGACATCCGTTTATGTGTTTACTTTTTAACATTTACCTAATCATATTTACAAATTACTTTGATACCTCACTAATTGCCACCACTAAATGCTTAACAAAAATTAAAATATTAACAAGATAGAAATGAAGAGCCGCTATTTAGTTTCTTTACAAGTGTCTTCAGTTTTTCATAAGAATAATAAATTCTCACTTAACGATAGCATTGAAACGACTCTTCATAATACGTGCTAATTTCTTTTTGTATTTCCTGAAATGGCAGGCTGGATAGATCGATCCATTACTGAAATTCTTTCACTTAACGATCCATTACAGAGAGCATTCGATACCCAATATTTATTACAAGGGCGAAGATATAGCCCGTGATTGGGCTTAAGGGAGAGAAGGTTTTGTGCTGGCTTAAGAGAGCAGGTTCTGAAGCTTCAGATCCTCCGTTGGCACATAAGGAATTGATCAAGGTAAGAACAGGTGTAGTTGCAGTGAAGAAAACTGAGAATAATAGTATTCAAAAATTCATGAGAGACCAAATTGAGCTGCAAATCTCAGTTTGTTATTTTAGCATAAAAACAATTCGAAATTTGAACAAAGGAGCTCAGGATTCAAGTTCGTTTGTGGCAGTTGCAGAAAATTTTTGTAAATGCGTAATGGAATACCTTAAGAGAACTAGCCCGTTCATTTTCAAGTGTTTGCATTTTCAAGTGTTTGCAGATAGCAGAGGTAATGCTAATGAAGACTTCCATGATTGTTTCGATGAATACCCATTCATGACATTGGAGGCATTTCATTCTTGTTTAAACAGGCTGATGATATGAATGACGCCCATAAATGATGCCTTTGGACTTATATCAACCACATTATTAAATGTGGTATGTGGTTGTGGTTGTGCTAGTACATATATCTATTAGCTTTTTTGTTATAGATTTTATAGCTTCAACCACATTTAACCACATCTATAACAAGATGGATAGGTAAATGACAAATCTTAATTAGTTTGACATGTGTAGTTGTATATACATGTGTTGTTGTGCTATACAGAAAATATATATTTATTGCCATGTATTAGCGGTTGAAAGTGTGAAGTGTCCCAAAAAAAAATGAAAACCTACATATATATGATAAGTTTTTTATTTCACATTATTATTTCTGTATATTGAGACTAACTTTTAGAAATGCTAAATCATCTCCAGAATTGTCAATACACTATGAAAACCTACATATATATGATAAGTTTTTTATTTCACATTATTATTTCTGTATATTGAGACTAACTTTTAAAAATGCTAAATCATCTCCAGAATTGTCAATACACTATGAAAACCTACATATATATGATAAGTTTTTTATTTCACATTATTATTTCTGTATATTGAGACTAACTTTTAGAAATGCTAAATCATCTCCAGAATTGTCAATACACTAGCAGATTGACATGCAAGCATATGGACTAAGAGGTCCAATTCATCTAGAATTTTGTACAGACATACCTGTACAATGAACTCATCAATCTCAAATAAGAATCATTCAAATGAAGAATAACAGTTGTAAAGATAAATCTATATATATATATAATGAAATGACAATCAATCTCTGCAACAAATTTGAAACACATGAATACAGTAAAAAACACAAAACACAGTAGTAAAAAAACAAAAAACAAAAAACACAAGCATTTTCATTATATGAATCCCACAAATTTTCACGCTTTCTCCTTACCAATCTCTGATATAAACATCAATATACAATTTTGAATTGGCCACAAATTGAATGACCACAGACTCAGATTACAGGTCTTTGAATTCAAAGATTTCTCAATGTCTGCTTGCAGAAACAATAACAACAACAGACTGCAATAACAACAACAGACTGCATAATGTAATACTAGAAGCTTCTTCACATATCCAACATCAAAATCGATTGCCACCCTAAAACAAAATCGCCTTCAGGCAGCTTACCTTCCCTGATCAGTGTTGCAAAGACAAATATTTATCAATACATATAATTGATCCGATGATCATCGAGATTTTGTAAAATCAATGCCCGCAGAACTCGTCAAGGTTTCATAATCTGCACTTACAAATCCTTCAGCGACAGCTTCAAAGCAGCCCATTAATGGATGAAATCTATAAATGGTCATTTTCTGCTCCCGATATATTCAATCGGCCTCGAGATTTTTTTCTCTCGAAATAGATATATAATAGATATATAACTTCCTGCGATGATGCAAGTCTATCTATCATTTGGAGCCGCATTGCCTCTGTGACTAGGGCCCGAGGGAGGCACTGGCCCCTTTACCAACTCATTCGATATAGTGAGCGGTAAGATAGAATCTCCTTTTTCACCTGCGCAAATAATTACAGGGCTTCCTTATATCTTGGTAAAGAAATAGGTTAACAGTTCACAAGAGACAAGTTAATCATCCTATCTCAGATCCTTAAACCTGAATATTTAGCTGTAATTTCCCTATTCATGTGCCATATACCTATCATAGAAGTGTGGTGTCTATCGCGAACGAAACTCTCACTAAAATTCCTCCGCCCACCGGGAATTTCTGGCAACTCACATCAATATTTGCGTGCAATGGTCTTGATGTTAAGGACCTGGTTGTGTTATCAGGTAAGTAATGCAGTATTTTTCATACTCCACGCCCATTATTTTCCGATCTTTTATACAGGGATTGATTTATATTATGGCATCGTACTCTCAAGTTATATATACCAATACTCGGTGCAGGCGCCCACACTATAGGGATTTCCCACTGCACCTCCTTTAGCAGCAGGCTTTACAATTTTACCGGAATGGACAAATATTATGCAGCTCAACTCAAGATAAAATGCTATCCTGGGGACAATACGACAATAGTAGAGATGGATCCAGGTAGCTCTAGAATATTTGACACACATTATTACGTGAATTTACGTGATTATGCTGGACTACGCATTATTTCTTAGTTTTGTCCTTATAGGCAAGGTATGGGGTAAAGGACCTGGCATCGAAGAGAAATATTGCCATGTGAGACTTCTCAATAACATTTGTTGTCAGCCTTGCAGTTCTTGCAAGGACACTTCCTGAAGTTGCTTCCCTCTCTAACCCCGCTGATTCTACTACTTTAAATCGTAAGTCCCCCAATTTAGCAACACCTTCACGAATATCACGGGCCATATGACTATCAGGTGTGTTGTGCATGTCCACCTGTGGGTGCTGCAGGAGTTGAACACAGGGAAGCAAAAAAAACAATAACAATACAAATAAATAAAAAATAACTTCAATTAATATGGCATTAATATGGCATGCATGCTGCATGGAAACTTACTCTGAAACGATGAAAGACAGAAGTGTAGGTTGAATTGTGAACCAAACAACAAACGAACCAGTTAAGAAGAAACACTCATCAAACCAGAAAACATTATATTTAGCTTCAAAGATAATGAAATTGCATTACAAGACTAGAAAAAGAATGAAAGATACAATGACTATTAATTAATTAATTATAAATTTATTACCTATAATATTTAATTCCAATAGTAAGTGTAAATGTTCAATATCATTTAATTGTTCTAATATTACCTATCGAGGTAATATGTACAAACAGACTATGCTATTACATAGTCTATTTGGACATATTAATGGAATGTTAATGCCGGTAATATTTTATTAAATCGTAATATTACACATGATTAAAATATTATAAGTGTAATATAGTTTAATATGGCAGCCCACATATTAAACTTATATGAAGAACATTACACCTGTTCTTCATAGTAATTATAAATCATAGTAATTATAAATCTAATTGGATTTAAATCCCTTCCCATAATACATAAGGTAATATCTAACTGTATATAAGGATAATGGCCCAAATAATTTCTTCCATGGATCTGTAAGAGCTATCAAAGATAGTCTCAAATGCTTCAACAGAAACTGCATATCCACATAATTGTAAAATATATAGTACCATTATATCTAGCATTTAGGAATAGGAATAGACCAGGACAAAAAGCAGCAAAGCTCTACCTTCAAATGTGTGTATATTCTTCATTAGAGATGAAGTTGGTGGTCCAAAGCCTCTTTTTGAAAGCATGGCATTTATTATTATACAAAGAAAAACGCTTTTCTTCCTGGACAGCATCGGTGGTAGTTGATGAAATTTCTGCATAGAAAACCATATTGTACTTAGTCACAGCCAGAATATGGCTGTCTAATAAGCATGGAGTTATGTTTAGGGTGTCAAAAATTTGACAGTCAAATTGTAAGTGTCTAATAAAAATGGAGTCATGTTTAGAGTGTTGAAAATTTGAATATACTTTTCAAAATGACATGGACTTGCATTGTTAGAATGAAAATGCAAACTTTGCCAGCTCAAAATCAAAACGACAGATTTGAAAATACTTGCAAAACGGCACTGCACTATTACTATCCCACGTCTTCTTGTCACACAAGCACAAGCATAATGTTTGACAAAATGTATAAACAAACAATTCTTCCCTCTAGAGGAGACGAGAATGGGGTATGTTGGGGTCATCGTTAACAAAGCATGAGAGGTACAGGAACCCAAAAACAATGAGAAAAGACCGAGATATGACAAGTTGTAGCAAAAGGACGTTGAATAAACAGAGATTCGTATTTCTATTCAATATGAGGT
Organism: Picea sitchensis; assembly: GCA_010110895.2. Lineage (NCBI taxonomy): Eukaryota > Viridiplantae > Streptophyta > Pinopsida > Pinales > Pinaceae > Picea > Picea sitchensis. The sequence continues at coordinate 5,481 of SNQJ01S0063471.1, forward strand.
TTCTTGGTGGCATTTTATAATTTGCGTTAAAGGGTTTGGAAGGGTTTCTGCCATTTTCTTTCGGCAGCTTTCGGGGATGCCTGAGGCTCTAACGTACCTGTTTGTGTTAAATTACAATTCAATAAAAGAGCTTGCATTTGAGGTAAGCGTGAAGCATTCAGGAGCTAATCCAATCCTTTTCCTGAGTAGGTAATTGAGGTGTGGAGAGAGTTGAGATCAGGTACTGCAACTAATACGCCTCTTATTATCCAAGTTTCGTTGGCCTTTTGCATAGAAGAAGTTTTCTGGTGTGTGATTTTGGATTTCTGTATTTGTTGGTGACAGAAAAAAGTAGAAAGGATCTGCGCCTTCCTGCATTATAGCGGGAGTGGCGAACCTCTTTGACTGTCCTAACGATATAGTTAGAGGGCAAAATCCAAGATTTAAAGAGTGTGCCTTCATATGTAACTCGGTTTGATAGTCAAATTGGCATGTTTGTTAGGTTTTCACACTTCCAGACAGCTCTTATTGGCCCAGAAAAACCCTTACAAGATTGGCGGTTTTCACACTTCCAGACAGCTCTTATTGGCCTCGAAAAACCCTTACAAGATTGGCGCTAGTTCATCAATTGATACATTTATTGGCCTTAAAAAACCCTTACAAGATTGACGCTAGTTCAATGACATTATAAATTGTAGGTTCACTTTACCTCGATTTATGGGTGGAAAGAGGGCCAGCGCTCGGCTTCTTGAATGCTACCGTCCACCAAGTAGATAGAAGTGCATTGGGTTCTCTTGTGCAGGGTTGCAATAAGCTTAAAGCAAGGAAGCAGCACACAAATCGCAAGAAAAAGGCAACGCGCAGAGATAAAAGAAGTGATTGCTGCACTTCTGACCAATAACGAGGCTCTAGCATATGTCAATACAGAATTGCAGAGCTCGTCATTTTTCTCAGATTTTGCAAGGTCGAAGGAGAAGATGGGAAGAATCGGTGTGCTCACGGGCAGTGCAGACCAAATTCGGGGACGCTACGCTTTGCACTCATTCTCTTTGAATATGTTGGCATTCATGTGCGTTTTTCTTTGAGAATCAGAAGCCCTCTTCCCGGCTTATGCATCCATTTTTTTGTCTTTGAATAATAGTGTACCGTGAAGAGTCCCATTGTTGCAGAGCCACTTGTGATTAGCATCCATGCAGGGTGAAATTGCATGTTATACCCATGTTCAGCATACAACCGCCACATTGTCACTCAACAAACGGCCACGGCACATGGTAGCATTCTCAGTTGGGGAAAAATTACCAAATAAAAATAAACATTTATTGTTTACTAGTATTATTTTTCCAACATTTCTCAATTGGGGAAAAATTACTAGGCAAACCTATGCTTTAAATTAAGATTGAGGTGCAAAATTTGGGTGGCTCCAGGGTCATTTGAACCACCAATCAAATATCATAAAAATGTTTTAAACTAATAATTGTCGAAGATATTTTTGTTAAAACTTTGGTTAAACTACTAATACTTAAATAAGTCAAAGAAAACTAATACTCAATTGCATATAGATTGTTATATACCTATGCCTTTGGCAGGTATAAAAAAGATGAATGCAATTTCAACCAACAAAACTGCATGATCATGTTCTTAAGTTCTTTAATGATAAAGGCACGAGATTGTGATTTTAAGTTTTTAATCATATAACATTTTTTTGTAGTTCAAAAATTATTTAATTACAATACAATAATTATGATATTATACTATTTTTTTATCTTATGATGATCCCTGTAATGAAATGGAACACAAATCTATAACATTAACACAAATATACATAGAATAATAACATCTAGATACAATGAAACTTAACTTCTATTAAATAAGAAATCTCTTGAAACTGTAAAAATGCAGAATGAAAACAATCTTGCTCGAATGGTAGTAGCTAATCCCTAAGAAGAGATGTGGCGGCTACGCGTATTTGTCTGAAAACATTACAATGAGGCCTTCACGCCTTTTTAGCACCAAGAAGTATACAAAAAACACTAGACATCCAAAAATCTAACCTTGGGAGATGAAGCGCCAAAATTCATGTGGGCCCCGATGGGGTAAGTTGGTACATCAACTTTCCAGGGTCGTAATCTTTTCATACGATCTTCGTTTTAAGCTCATGATAGCCCGTTGTAAAGGTCTATCTGATGATTACATATTATTCCATCACACTCTAGATAGAACCTACAATGTGACTGTGGTGTTACCAAAAACGATGTTTAAGGCCTCAAAAACGACCCTGGAAGTTTAGGACCCGAAAAGATAGAAACAATTGCCAAGATAAAAACTGTAAATACCAAGATGAAAGTTGTAGGTGAGCCAACTAGAAGAGGTGGATGGCCACCAATATCCACCTAGTTCAATCCTCCATGCTTTGGAAGCAATGGTCTCCATTGCGTTGAGTTACCCCATCAGAGGAGGAAACTTCTATTGAATTTGGCCCCAGGTGAGCCACTTGCCTTGTTGTAGGAGTTCCCTAGCTTTGACAACTCGATAAAGTTGAAGCTTATGTTAGTGAGTGCCCTTAACCTGTGTGTCTACGATCTGATCAGTGGATTCTTATTCAATGCAGTCATGGTTGATCTATGTCAGTCTTAATTGTTCTGCTATCTCTGAGGTGTCCAATAAGGGTGGAAACTATGGCCAAATGAGGTCCACATTAAACACTAGGTGCAAGCCAAGGAAGAGGGGAATGTTGATCTCAAAAGTATTATCACCCACAACCTTGGTGATGGTGTAAGTTCCATAACAGAGTGGACCAAGCTTCCGATGGGGTCCTGTAAGACAATCTTTCTGCAAGTGCAACCAAAATTTGTCTCCTACCTGAAATTTGTGTGGCACCTGGTATTGATCATGGTGTTGTTTGTACTTGGTATTAGACTTCTGCAAAATATCTTGAACCTATTGGCAGATGTACTAGCTTCGTTCAATGAACCGAGTGGCTTTGTCGACTTCATTTTTTGCATGGGATGATTGATCCAGGTGGATATTGGTGGCCACCCACATGTTCCAACTGGCTCCTCTTTTCAGTTTTTAGTACAACACATTCTTCTATATTTCTTTGCAATTGTGGGTTCTACACTTTCGAGGTTGTTTGAAGTCCTACACATATTCCAGGTGGATATTGGTGGCCTCCTACCTAATCCAACTGACTTATTTTGTATTTTTTCATATGAATACATCTTGTTGTACTTTGAGGGCTGTTTTGGGGCTGTAAACATTGTTTTTTGGCTTGTCACATTCAAACCATAAACAAAGTCAGATTTTGACAGTGTAATGTGTAGTTCTCGAAAAAAAAATTCCAACGGGCTATCACACGCCTAAAACGGAGATTGTATGGAAAAGTTACGACCCCGGGAAGTTAATATACTAACTTACCCAAACGGGGCCCACATGACTTTTGACATTTCATCTCCTAGGGTTTTGGAATTCATGTTTATTATAAAAAGGCCTTCAAATCGTCATTGTAATAATCTTCTTGCAAAATACATATCCATCACATCTCTTCTCAGAGATAAATATGCCACCATTCTAGCGAGTCTTGCACTCTGTATTTTTACAGTCTCTTTACAATTCTTTCATTAATAGAAATCAAGTATTGTTTTATTTATCTGTTTATAGAATTTTTCATGAGTATTTCATTGTAATATCTTCTCCTTCATTTCATTCCCAAAATAATCTGGATCAGTGGTATCAGAGCAGGTTGTTCTGGATCGATTTTCAACGCATGTCCCCGACGAGGTCCGAGTATAGCCAGTTGGGTCTCGAGTTTGTCTCTCTTGAGGAAAATCACTCTCGCACGCCCAAAAAACCCTTGATGGTGACAGAAAATAAAAATGACGAAGCATAAGATTTTATTAACATGTTGCTTGAGCAAGCTCTCGTGCAATAGAGGGATGAAATAATGGAGAATTTTGGACACATCCTTCAACACCTATTGATAGAAACATGCACATATTCATCAAGCGACCATTTTGGAGGAATCTCTCCCTTCAAGGTACAAGTTAATTTTGATATTCCCATATTTGAAGGTCAGATAGATGTAGATACCCTAGAAAAATTGTTAAATCTATTAGAAGGTTATTTCTCTGTTCAACATTTTTTCGACAGGGAAGACATCACCTTCGCACTCCTCAAGGCTCTTCTCCATGTCAAACATTGGTGGGAAACTTACTAGGAGCAAAGTTCCACATATGAATCTGGAATATATGGGGCCGAGCCCACTTGAGATTTTTTTGTGGATGCGGTCAAAGAACAATACTATCATGTTGATAACTATGAAGATTAGTACATGAGATGGACCACACTGTGGCAAGACAAGAGCCAAATAGTGTCGAAGTTCACAAATAATTTTCATACCTTGCACACCAAGTTGGGTATCAAAGACTCTGAGAGACATCTTGTTCTGAAATACAGTGGGGTTCTACATAGGTACATCCAAAATGAAATGGATTTCCTAAACGTCTCATCATTGGGAGTTGCCTATCGATATGTAGTCAAAATCGAGCATAAATTTATTCACCAGAACAAATGGGAATTTGGGTCTACAAATATTCAACAACCAAAGCATGGTGAAGATGGCCCTAACCAATAGCCTCTAGACAACCAGTCCAAGGCACAGGACAAAAAGGGTAAAGTAAAGAAGAATAATGACATTGGAAAGTGGTGTGACTTCCATAAAATCCCCTGGCACAACACCGATAAATTTCGATCGAAACATCCATTGGTGGACGAGGTCAAAGACATGGAGTCGAGCTATGATTTGAAATTTGTTCCAGAAAATATTGAAAAAAATTAGATCATCGACGCAAACCCCACTTCTACTACTGCGACCAAAACAATTTAGCTAGAAGAACTAGTACATCCTAAAGAGGGGGAGCGCCTCTTCCATTCATAGATGTGGGTGAAGGGGACCCCATTGCATTTGATTATTGATAACGACTATCAGAAGAACCTCATCTCAGCTAAGGTTGTCAAATAGTTAGGGTTGTCGACAACACCACACCCGCGCCATACAACCTCGGGTGGCTTCACCAGGGACGAGATATTCATGTCAGACAACAATGTCGCCTGTCCTATGGCATCCATCCCTTTAAGGATGAGGTAGAGTGTGATATTTCCCCTCTTGATGTCTATGATGTTGTTTTGGGCCAACCATATATGTGGAAACATCATGTTGTCTATGAGTCTATACCTCATAGTGTCATTATTACTCTGGGAGGTAAACTCTATAGGATACAAGAGGTATTTCTGACTATTGTTCCACCAAAACAACACCGTAAGGTAATCTTCATACTACAAAATTCATCATCTTCATAGTATGTTCAAAGGATGCACATAAGACCATTACGACCACTGCATCCTTAACACCTTTTATCCAATAAAAATAGATAGTCGAAGAGACGAAAGATATTGTTTCTTCACCTACAATGGTGCTGACACAATGCCCCATCCAACCCAGCGATAACGAGTTGGTGGAATAGATTGAACCCCTCCAACGACAAGTTTGTGAAAGTCTTCCTCAAGACAAGAAGCACAACTTCTCCAACAAGGCACACAATTCACCAAGCATCATATTTAGAAAATGATTTCCCCTCATCTCTGGACACTCAATTCAATGGAGACCATTGCTTCCTAAGAGGGGAGGATTGATCCAAGTGGATATTGGTGACCACCCACCTGTTCCAACTGGATCCTCTTTTCACTTTTTAGTGCAGTACGTTCTTCTGTACTTCTTTGTAATTGTGGGTTATACACTTTTAGGGTTGTTTGAATCCCTACACATCTTCTAGGTAGATACTGGTGGCCTCCCACCTAATCCAACTAGCTTATTTTTTATGTTTTCATATCAACACATCTTATTGTACTTCCAGGGTCGTTTTGGGGCCCTAAACAATGTTTTTTTGGCTCACCACAATCAAAATATAGATGGAGTCAGAGTTTGATGGTGTAATGCATAGTTCTCGAAAATACCTTTACAACGGGCTATCATGCGCCTAAAATGGAGATCATATGAAAAATTTATGACACAAAGAAGTTAATGTACCAACTTACCCAAACAAGGCCCACATGAATTTTGCAATTTCATCTCCTAGGGTTCAGTTTTTGGATGTCTAGGGGCTTAGCATTCATGTTTATCATAAAAAGGCCTTCAGAGCCTCATTGTATTCATCTTCTTACAAATGAGCGTAGCCGTCATATCTCTTCTCAGAGATAAATATTCCACCATTCTAGCGAGTCTTGCACTCTGTATTTTTACAGTCTCTTTACAATTCATTCATTAATAGAAATCAAGTATTGTTGTATTTCTCTGTGTCTGGAAATTTTCATGAGTATTTCATTGTAATATATTTTCTTTCATTTTGTTCCAAAAATAATTTGTATCAATGATTATGCCTGTGTGGACGCAAGGGGTAGTGCAATATCCATGGGACCTAATGGTTGAAATCCCAACCCCACTTGAAAGGGGATGTGGTTGGTTGAGCTATGTATGGATATGTTGTAACTATGTTGAACATAAGGAAGACTTGTATCCCATGTGTGTGGATGATTGTAATTGTATATGCACTATCATCTTGTTGACGACTTCGTCTTGGCCATCCATTTGGGGGTGGAAGGTTGTGGATTTGGTGAGCTTGGTGTCCATCCCTGACCAGAGGCTCGACCAAAATGTGCTAAGGAATCGACTATCTCGATTAGAGATGATGGTTTGTGGTATCCAAAAATGTACCCACACTTCTTCGAAAAAGAGCTTGGTAGTGGCCTTTGTTGTGATTCTCTTCTTGTAGGTGAACATAATCACCGTTTTGAAAAATTGATTAAAAACCACGAAAACACAGTCATTTCCCTGCTTGGTTGAAGGAAGGCCCGACATGTACTCCATCGACATGGATTCCCAGGGATAGTCGAGAGTAGGAAGAGGGTTGTACATGCCTTATTTCTTAATGGTTGGTTTGACACTGGCACAGGCTGTGCAAGACCTGATATAATTGCTGACATCCTATCCGAGTTTCGACCAATACAAATGTTTCTACAAAACTTCCACTGTCTTCTCTACGCCGAAGTATCTTGCCACTCGACTATAGTGAGATTCCGAAATCAGCTTCGCTCGCTCACTTGATGGAACATAGAGATGGTGGATATGGCACAACAACTCATCCTGTAGACGAATATTAGTGACAACTATGTTTTTTCCCAGCATCTAGTAGGTAGTGGCGAAGTTAAGATATCACTCGTAGAGTTGGGGCCATCCAAAGGTCTCATGTCCGCAGGAATGTGGCATCGTGTTTAGTGTGGCAACTGGAGCTCAGCTGATGTATTAAACGAAGTGGTTGGTACTCCATTTATTATACCTGATGTTGATATGGAACTATTGCAAGTATATGGACCACTTCTGATGATGGTAATTCTGCAATTTGTCTTGTGTTCGCATGAACTGCAGAGGCTTATGATCCATGTGGATGATTGTGTCCTTCCCGAGAATGTAGTGCCTTTACTGGCGGTAGGATTGTACAATGGAGTACATTTATTTTTCATAAGTGGGGTACTTACAAAAAACATCTTATAGTGTCTCACTATAATATGCCATGGGATGTCCATGTTGAGTGAGAATTCTGCCCACAACATAGTCTAAAGCATTTGTCTCAATCTCAAAAGGTTGTTGTAGGTCGGGTAATGAGATCACCGAGTTTCAGCATAAGAGTTGATTCAAATCATCAAACACTTTATTTGTGACCGAACTCATGCAAAGTTTTCCTTTCCACCACCCCTAGTCACTTGGCTAAGGTCCCATGCAATATGGGAGAATCCCAACACAAACCTATGATAGAAATTGGCAAGGCCTAAGAAGCTCTGAAGCTTAGTGAGTGTGGTCAGGGATGGAGAGTCACATATGAGCTAGATCTTGGTTGGATCAACATGCACCCCATACTCATCAACAAATTAGCCTAGTTATTAGACCTTGTTCATGCTGAAGGAGCATTTTTCCAAATTTGCATATAGCTTGTGTTGTCACAAAGTGTGCAAAACCTGTTGAATATGCTACAACTATTTTGCCCAATTGTTGGTGAAGATTAGGATGTGATCCAAATTAATACATCACCACAAAATAATTGGTGAAACACCACAATATATCATCCATCATCCTAATGAAAGTTGTTGGGGCATTTGTCAAGCCAAAGGGCATGACCCACCATTCGAAAAGACCTTCTTTGGACTTGAATGAAGTCTTCCATACATCAGTATGCTATATTGGGACCTCGTGGTATCCGGACTTTAGATCAATCTTACTGAAGTATTTTTCAACCTTGATTTGTTTAAGGAGATCATCAATTCGGGGAATTGGGTAACGATTCCTAACTGTGATTTTATTTATGGTTTGGTAATCAATATAGAGTCGCCACGACCTGTCTTTCTTTTGAAAAAGAATGATTGGGCTTCCACAAGGTGATAATATTGGGAATATGTGCCCCTTTTCGAGAAGATATTAGATATGTCTTTTTATTTCCTCATTTTCTAACATGGAGTGGAAATAAACTAGCCCATTGGGTAGTGGTGCGCAAGGGGTCAGATCAATTGAGTTCTTGACTTGATAGTGCAAAGGTACCCGAGTGGTTGTGGATAATATGTAATTGTATTCTTCTTGGACCTTATCCATGTTCTTCTTCTGCGTGGAGAGACCTATTTCGGAGGCCATGGATCTGGAGGAAACCTTCCTCTCACTTTGAGCATGAATCATGAAGAAAATAGACTTCCCGGTCTCAGAGATGACCTTTCTCCATTTATTGGAAGAGATCAATGAAATGGTGGTAGATGGGACTACCTCTGGTATCAAATATAATCTCCCATCCAAAGTAATAATAACACTATGAGGCCTAGACTCATATATAACATCTATTTTCCATAAATAAGGTTGGCCCAAAAGAACATCACAAAATTCAAGGTGGGAAACATCACACAATACCTCATCTTTGAAGGGCTTGATGTAATAGGTTAGAAGACACTGTGGGATGATGTGGAGATCTCTTCCTTGGTGAATCCATCCGATGGTGTACATCTGTGGGTGTGGCAATGTTGACAAAGATAACCACTTGATGACCTCTAGTGAGATAATGTTCTTATAGCTACCGCTGTCAATGATGAAGTGAAGGAGAGTACTATTCACCCACATCTATGAATGAAAGAGGTTCTAGCCTTCCTCTAGTTCATCAAGTTTTTCGGGATGGACCTTGGTGGTGGTAGCAATAGTGGCACTGGGTTCTACATCAATGATCAGTCTCCCTTTTTTTGGTTTTGAATCAAAGTCGGAGCCTACATCTAATTCAGAGACTTTCACCTCGACCACTAATGAATTCTTTGAGTGGAATTCAACAGTGTTATTCCAGGGGCTCTTATAGAACTCACACCATTTCCCAGTGTATTTCTTTGTCTTCCCATTGTCTTTCATTGTTTGTGGTTTGGATTGGTTTTCTTAAGGTTGTCCATCCTTTCGCTACTCTTTGTTCTACGGGTTGGGGCCTCCTTTTCCCTACTTCTGATGTGAGGGGTTTGCAGAACCAAACTGTCACATCTTTTGTTTAAGCTTATGCTCGATTGTGAAAGCATATCGATAGGCCACTCCCAAGGATGAAATGTACATAAAATTCATTTCTGTCTGGATGTATCTATGCATACTGTTGTGGTATTTGAGTGCCAAATTTCACTAAGAGTATTTGATACCCATCTTGGTGCACAAGGTATGGAAGACATTGGTGAACTTTGGCACTATTTAGACCCTTTCTTGTTTCAGTGTGGTCCATCTTGTATATAAGTCATCATAACTTCCAACAGGGTAGTATTGTTCCTTAATAACATCCCTGAATGAACCCCAAGTTGGTGCTACTACAAATAATGTAGATCCCTCTGTTTCTTTTTTCTCACAAAAAGTCTCCCACCATTATCTGACATGGGGGATGGCTTTGAGGAGTGTAAATGTAATATTTTCTCTATAGGAAAAGTTGTGGATAGAAAAATACCCTTCTAGAAGGTTTAACCATTTGTCTGCAATACCTGCATCTATTTGACCTTCAAATATAGGAATATCAAAATTGATTTGTACCTTGAAGGGGTAGCACATCTTCTTGAGGTATATGTGTCGCCTGTTGGAAGGTATCAAAGGATTTGTGCAAAATTATCCATCATATCATTCCTTTTTCATGAGAGGGCTTCCTCAAGAAAATTTTTAAAGGGATCTTGTGCCCCATTTTCTCTCTTTTCTCCCCCCATGGGTGGTCATCAGGTTCGATGAGGCTGATCTTACAAAGGCTCAATTGATTTAAGTCCCAACTTCTTATACCCTGACCTCGTTGGGGACATGCAAAGATAAACAAATGAAGAGCAAACCGCTGTGATACCAATGATATGAATTTATGAGAAGAACAAAATGGAACATACATCTATAACATTACCACAAATATAGAAAGAACAATAACAAATATACAATGGAATGTAACTTCTATTAAATAATAAATCTGTTGAAACTCTAAAAATGAAGAATGAAAAAAATATTGCTCGAATGGTAGTAGTTAATCCCTAAGAAGAGATGTGGCATCTATTTGCATTCGTATCAACACGTCTCAATGAGGCCTCTAGGCCTTTTTAGCATCAAGAAGTAAACATAAAACCTTAGATATCCAAAAACCTAACCCTAGGAGATGAAGTGTCAAAAGTCATGTGGGCCCCGATGGGGTAAGTTGGTACATCAAATTCCCAAGGTCATAACATTTGCATACAATCTTCGTTTTGGGTGCACGATAACCCCTTGGAAATTTATATCCAAGGGATACACATTATGTTGTCACACTCTAAATAAATTATATAGTGTGATTGTATCAGGCCCAAAAAACATTATTTAGGGTCTCAAAATGGCCTCGAAAGTTTAGGACCCGAAAAGCTATAAAAAAATGCCAAGATAAAGACTGTAACTACCAAGATGAAAGTTGTATGTGAGCCAGATGGAAGATTTGGGTGGCCACTGATATCCACCTAGATCATATGATATGCACACTAACCACAAAACATATAATCTTCTCTAAACCGTGGATCAATTCATGAAGAGTTGCTTTTATAGTATTTTATATATACAGTTGGCCTTCCAAGGTTACCTGGTTTGTATAACATTTGAAGGATTAATTTGCAAACACAAGATATTTTATGGGTGTAAATAAATTTAACATTGTGGAGTGGTATTTATTTATTTGTAGATAAATTTAATATTTCGCAGAATTATCCAAAGGTAATCAACATGAAGATTTTCTTTGATTTTTTACTAAAAATAAATTCCGTAGCATTAATCGCTAACATGTTTTAAACACTGGGTTTCACATTTTTTTTAGTATTTTGGAGAGATCAATAGCGAGGGAATGGAATTTCATCCTAAGAAGATAAAATATATGAAGGATGTAGATGATGACGACTTGGTCCTAAGTTCATCTGGATTGATGCTAATTGTTTTACAAAACTATGAGGGATATAGTGGAAATAACATATAGATGTACTTTCCACTTAAAATACAAAAATCAACCCAATGACTCCAAGAATCAGGTTATACATAAACTACATGAAGTGTTTATGGAGAAATGGTCAATGAGACCCACAAGTTTTACAATATCAAAATATTACAATAACAAAAAAATATTATTACTAAATATGCTTTTCTATAATATGTCTCAAAAAATTTCAAATTATTATTATTATTTTTATTTAGTTTCACGTCAATTTAAAATTTTTTTATTGTTATTTTTCATATTTTGGGAAGATTATGAAAATTCCAAGAGAAAAGTGAGGGGAAAGATTTGATACATACTTGTAGGGATGAAAAATAGTGTACAAGGAGATGGTAAAATAAATTAATATAATTGCATTGCAAGAGAAGCCACCCCAACAACAACATGCATCATAGGTATGTAATTATTCTTTTATGTACATTGAATTTAATTATCACATGAAATACCAATTTTCAATTGTTTTGTTGCAGAAAAGAAAAAAAATAGAACCCATTCACACATAAGATAGGACGCAGAGGAAGAAAAGGGTTGATCACAAAGTTTGTGAGTACTTACATTTTCGGCCTTACTTAAGATTTCATATTTGTTGTGATCAATATATTTAAATAATTAATTTGCACTCGTGCATGGATGTCATATAATAGGTTCTAATATACAAAGAAGAGTCAAACTAAGAATTGATCAAAATTGGGTTAAGTATGGGTTTTGAATATTTGTTGAAGTATCAAGGTTTAATTGAATAATTTGTAAGTAGCCATGTTATTTAATTTCTCTCATTTTATAATTAATGGAACAAATAGAACCTTTATATTCATCATATAGACTTTTGCTTTGTCATGCGGTATTAAACATGGAGAAAAAAAATATGGAGTGAAACCAATAGAAGATATTTTAATAAACGACATGCAACATGACTTGGAAAGAATTTGTATTGTTTATGAAATAATCACTACTATTGTATTCTTTTTTTATTTATGGAAGGATGTATATTCTACTATATAAACATAGATGCACTTGTTACACTTTATTTATACATTTGTATACGGAACTCTAAAAACAAGTTGATAAAGAAAACATTAGGTTAAATAACCAAAGAACAATATCACCTACAAGTGACGAAGAAATGAGACATACACACATATTAAGAAATGATAATAGTTCAAGTGATAAATGGAAATCAATATAATTGAATGTTACTACAGGTTGTATGTTTTGGAATATTTGTGTGTGAAAATCAAGGATTTTGTTTAATGTACTCCAAATATTGTTCCAACTGCATGAGGACATGTTACAAATAAGTGTAGAAATTACATATTGGTTTCTATTGAGTCTCCATTTTGACGCCTCTATTAACCTATATTATCCTCTATCTGGGTCAATTTTACCTCTGACATGTGCATATGTTGTCTATTTCCTCCACAAACCTACCTTGTGACCTTGTCCATATGTATAAAGAGGTAACCTATGTTAAAACATGATTTGTTTGATTTTTTGATTAAATTGGGATTAAATGGTTGATTATTTATTCTCCTAATTACTTTGACTATTATTAAGAAGTTTCACGACAAGGCATCACTTCATTCGATACCACTAATGGTTTGATACTGCAACAACCAACCGATCTATTCTAGTACTCCGACTGATCTGGTACCAACACTGCAATGATCCAATACCACCTATGCATTGATCCGGTACCAACTCTACGCCTATTCCAGTACAACCGTTGCGTTGATCCGGTACCTAGATCTATTATTGTGCTAGTTTGGTACTAAACCCCTGTTTATAGGATTAAAATTTTGAACAAGTATGATGGTGATGATTTCAAGAAATTAGTTGGATAGAAGTATCCTTGGATCATTTGTAGATCACTATAGACTTCATCACTCATGCACTTTGTGTCATGAGGATGAAGTCCATTCCTTGAGATACAGTATGATTCACCAATTGTAATATTTTTTAAATGTTTGATAATTGTCCTCAGACCTTGATTATAATGACTGACCCTCTTTAAAAGGGATGTTGTGTAGATGATAGATAAAAAAATTAGAGAATGATATACATTGTTATGCTGAGAAATGAAATGTTGAGTTACTTATTCACTTGAGCAATTGAAGGAGTATGAATGCTAGACTGTGAAATTTATGAGTATGAGTAAAGTGTTTTAGTCTGTAATTTATTTAGAGGTACCTTTTTGGTTCAGCAAGGGCCCACCACCCCAACCAAGGTAAGCCTCCCTGTATATGTCTTTGTGTGGCATAAGTTAATTGTGTGAGTGTGAAAATATAATAGTTGTGTTGCAAATGATTCTAAGTGTATGAACGTTTTTGAAGTACAATACAAATTTCTAAATAGATTTGATTTTGGATCAGTGTGAATGAACAATTATACATTGAGCATAGTAGATAATTATATTTTCATTTCTGCAGATTGATATTTAGTTAGAAAAAGTTGGATAGATGTTTGGGATGGTTAAATAAGAATTTGTTATTGTTTTGAATTTATGATTGTATTGTTCTCAGTAGGTACAAGAACAATAAGACTTCATCTCTCACCTTCATGCTCCATGTAATGAAGTCTTTCAATCATATTGATTGTCTCCTATATTGAAGAAGGTTTGATTGGAATCATGGATGATTTTAAGGAGGGAATTTTATTTTAAAATGTAGAAACCTTGGAAAATCTTACTAATCCCTCATATGAGAACTATAAATGTTTGGTGATATTTTTGTAAAAATATTCAAATTTCTAAGTATTTTATATAGTTTGTATAATGTTTTTGCGAATTTTAAGGTAAAATAATTTTATCCTATAGAATTTGGGCGAATCATTTTTAGAATAGTGAATCTTGTTTTGGGAAAAACCATGGAAAAATAGCACATGAGCAAAATTTAGCCCCTAAAATCATCCCTGATTGGAATTGATTAAGTTATGATTGGTTTCTTTCTAAGAGTAAATAACGTGAATTGTTAATTGATTTTTTCAATTGCTACAGGAAGCAAGGTCTCAGTTCATCTCTTCATTCCATGAGCCTATAATGAACATACTTGTTATTTAAGCAAGAACCTTTTCAATTGAGTGTTTATTTGAGAGTTTTACTATAAGCTTTATCTTCTAAGTTTGAAGTTGTGTGAAGTATTCATAAAACATAGTGTTATGTTATTAATTATTTCCTGATTGAGCTAGATACAACATACATAGATAGGTTACCTGTTTTCGGAACATATGGTGTAACAACTCTTTTGATTGTGAATCTCGGATAAACATATAAATGAGTGCAATATACTAAGCATATATATACACCAAAATTTTGGCGTCATTGTCGGGGAGTTGTAAACGGTAATAGATAGAATTTTGAGTTTGATTGGTTTGATGAGTTTGGATTGGATTTAAGGACAACCTAAGGGTAGAGAGAATATGGTAAGACAAGAGGTAAGAACTTGTGCATCCACTTTGGTTGGGTTGATCCAACGTCAGGTTGTCCTCTTACCTTTGGTAGTTAATTTTTTTTTCCATTAGTATTAGAGTTTCTTCTTTTTATGAGTAGACATAGGGATAATAAAGGTAGATTTATTGCCTCCAAAATTTTAGAAAAAACAACAAGAAAACCCCCCCGTGCTACACTAATTTAGCTAAATTTTGTGCAGGAACAATTCTCAGAGGAGAAATTTCAAAGGAAGCAATTGAAACAATATCCAAATCACCAAATATGAAACCATTGTTCATATCGAAAACATAATAAAACAAGCAAGAAGGGAAGCACTGGCGACCCCATCAGAAGGAGGAGCTGGAAAAGAGACAGAGGTAGTGATAGAATAAGCTGCATCTACCATTGGGGCAACACACAAGGTATTAGAACAATTGGATATGCCAAACATGCCAGTGTTTGAACCATCACTTAGTGGGGAAACATCACTAGCACCCTACAACGTGCTATTTGGAGATATTGTAGATGAAGAGGGAAATGCAAACAACGAAACAGAGACATTTGGATTCCCAATATTAGACATCACCAGCGATGTTGCTATGAATAATATTCCACTATCCTCACTACCTCACTTCCGTGGTATGCCAACAAAAGATCTTGATTCATTTTTGTTTGAATTTGATATACTATGTAGGAGTTATAATTACACTTGTAATGCACAAAAACTAAAACTCTTTCCAACCACACTAAAAGATTCAACATTAAGGTGGTTTATGAGCCTAGGAGAACACACTATCTTATATTGGGATGGCATGGAGGAGAACAGGGATGGAATTTGATGGGAAAATTTCCCGTCATGGGCTGACTTGCCTGTCAAATATGTTAAAACATTTAGGCAAAATGTCAACTTTTTTTGTTAAATCTGTCAAAACGGGTATATAATTTTCAGAAACCGTCAAATTTGACGGGCTATTGGGATTTCAAATTCCAACCCTGGAGGAGACTTTCCTCCAGAAATACCAAGATTAATGCAGACCTAGGGATGTTAGGAATGACATATTTAAAATGCATCAGTTTGAGGAGGAAAGTTTGGAAGATTACCTAGAAAGGTTTCTATACAACTACAAACAGACAAAAAAATTACCTTAGACACAACCACAGTTAGGAAAATCTTCCTAAAAGGTGTAAGGGATGATTGTATTGAAGTATTAAACCTCATGAGTTCTAGAGATGTGTATCAGAATCTGTTTGCAGACATTGCAGAGTATTGTAAAAGATACTCCCACAGTCAAGCCAAAATAGGAAAAAGTGTAAGGTATCCTATAATGATCCAGGTGGATATCGGACCCACCTTTTCCAATTGGCTCAAAACAATTTTCTGGAAATTTTGAAAACCAAGTTTTGAATATATATAATTTCCTTCAATATTGCACCTATAATGAATCTTCTCGACGATACCTTTCCAACGGGCTATCATACACCTAAAACGGAGATCATATGCAAAAGTTATGACCCCGGGAAGTTGATGTACTAACTTACCCAAACAGGTCCCACATGACTTTTGGCACTTCATCTCCTAGGGTTATGTTTTTGGATGTGTAGGGTCTTTGGAATTCTTTTTTATTGTAAAATTTAGGCCTTTATAGCCTCATTGTAATCATCTTCTTGCGAATGTGAGTAGCCATCACATCTCTTCTCAGAGATAAGCTACCACCATTCTAGCGAGTCTTTCACTCTATATTTTTACAGTCTTTATACATTTATTTCATTAATAGAAATCATTTATTACTATATATATGTGTTTATGGTTGCATCTCTCATACATTTCTATTATATTATTGAATATCTGCTATATCTCTGTGCATTTATTTATTATACGTCTGCCCTCATTTCGTGTCGAAAATAATCCATATAAGTCGTATTAGAGAAGGCTTCTCTTGATCATTTTTTTTAGTGCATGTCCTCGATGACGTCATAGTATAGTAAGTTGGGTCTCAAGCTTGTCTCTCTCGAAGAAAATATCTCTCTCACACCCAAGAAACCCTCAATGGCGGAAGAAAAGAAAAAAAATGGAGTAGACGATCCTATCAATCTGTTGCTTGAGCAATCTCTCAAGCGACAGAGGGACAAAATGATGGAGAATATTTCCCACATCCTTCAACGCCTGCCAATAGAAAAAAACACATATTCATCAAACAACCACTTTGGAAGCACCTTTCCTTTCAAGGTACAGGTTAATTTTGATATTCCCATATTTGAAGGTCAGATAGATGCGGATGCCCTAGACAAATGGTTAAATCTGCTAGATGGTTATTTCTCTGTTCACCATTTTTCCGACAGGGAAAAGATCACCTTCACACTCCTTAAATATTTCCCCTATGTCAAAGATTGGTGGGAAACTTACTGGGAGAAAATTTCCATAGAGGAGTCTGGAATATATGGGGCCAAGCCCACTTGGGATTTTTTTGTGGACGCGATAAAGGAATAGTATTACCCTGTTGGAAACTATGAGGACCAGTGCATGAGATGGACCACACTGCAGAAAGAGAGGGGCCAAGAAGTTCCAGAGTTCACCAATACCTTCCATGCCTTGCGCACCAAGCTGGGTATCAAAGACTCCGAACGACATTTGGTTTTGAAATACCATGGGGCTCTACATAGATACATCCAAACTGAAATGGATTTTCTGGATATCTCAACACTCGGTGCTGCTTATCGATATGTTGTTAAAATCAAGCAGAAATTTAAGCACCAGAACAAACGGGAGTTCGGGTATACAAATCCATAACAACCATAGTATGACAAAGATGGCCCTAACAAAAAGTCTTCTGAAAACTAGTCCAAGCCATAAAAAAAGAAGGGTCACGGGAAGACAAAGAAGGACACCGAAAAATGGTGTGATTTCCATAAAACCCTCTGGCACAACACCAATGAATGTCGCTCAAAATAGTCATTGGTGGTCGAGATCAAAGACAAGGAGATGAACCTTGATTCAGAATCTGATTCTGAAAATACCGGTAAAGGACAGATCATTGACGCAAACCCCACTGCTATTGTCGTGACCACGACAATTAAACCAGAAGAAGCAACATATCCTAAAGAGGGGGAGTGCCTTTTTCATTCACAGATGTGGGTGAAGGGGACCCCACTGCATTTTATTGTTGATAGCGGAAGGCATAAGAACCTCATCTCAGCAGAGGTCGTCAAACAGTTGATATTTTCGACAACACCACACCAAAAGACATACAACATCGAGTGGCTTCGTCAAGGACGAGATCTTCATGTTAGCCAGCAGTGTCGATTTTCATACGAGATCCAGCCCTTCAAAGATGAGGTATTATGTGATGTTTCCCCATTGGATGTTTGTGATGTTATGTTGGGCCAACCATATATGTGGAGATGCCATGTTGTTTATGAGTCTCGACCCCGCAATGTCATTGTTTCTCTAGTGAGTCATCTCTATAGAATACCAGAGGTAGTTCCGACTATTGTTCCACCTTAACAGTTCCACAAGGTAGTATCTCATACTGAAAAATTCATCTTCTTCACAATCTATTCAAAAGGTGAACATAAGGATATTGCAACCACTACAACCTCGACCCAAGCACCTTCTATCCAACAGAAGCAGGTTTACAAGATTGCAACAAAGTGTAAATATTCCTTCTGCACAAAAGAATCTCATGTATATAGACTCTTTAAAAAGGTTCAAGCCTTCCATCCACATGTTCTTTATGACCTTCAACAAGCTAAGCAACACAACGTCTCCAACAAGGTAAGCAACTCATAAAGATGCAGATTCAACAGACGCTTTTCCCTCTCCCCTAGGAACTCAACACAATGGAAACCATTGCTTCATAAGGAGGGAGGATTGATCTAGGTGGATATCGGTGGCCACCCACCTTTTCGAACTGGCTCAAAACCATTTTCTGGCAATTTTGGTAATTTACTATTTTTAGCAGTTTTCACTTCTGGAGCCGTTTTGAGGCCCTAAACGATGCTTTTTTTTTTTTTTTTCNTCAATTCTCTCGGGAAAATAGGTTTGTAATATGGAATTTCCTATGATATTTCACTTAAAATGAATCTCCTCTAGGATACCTTTCCAATGGTCTATCATATGTCTAAAACGAAGATCGCATGCAAAAGTTACGACCCCGGGAAGTTGATGTATTAACTTACCCAAACGGGGCCCACATGAATTTTATGCTTCATCTCCTAGGGTTAGGTTTTTGGATGTCTAGGGTCTTTGTCATTCATTTTTATTGTAAAAATTCCTTAAGATCCTCATTGTAATCATGTTCTTGTGAATGCGAGTAGCCGTCGCATCTCTTCTTAGAGATAAGCTGCCACCATTTTAGCGAGTCTTTCACTTTGTATTTTTAGAGTCTCTGTTCATTTATTTCATTAATAGAAATTGTCTATTACTATATATCTGTGTTTATGGTTTCATCTCTCATACATTTATGTTATATTACTCAATTTCTGCGATATCTCTGTGCATTTCTTTATTATACCTCTTCTCTCATTTCATGCCGAAAATAATTTGGATCATATAAACAAAATTACTAAACCCGCACCAGGAGGTGTTACCAGGATAGAATTGGGGAATCTACTAGAAAAATTCAAAACATACATCCTCAACACCATCAGCTCCCAACCTGATACCGTTAAAATCAAGAGAAAACAATAAGAAGAAAATGCTACCTTGGAATTTTGTTTTCCTCGGTGTAGGAAAAGGCATCCTGAAAATGAATTTCCTATTAATGTTAATGCAATCTGTGGCCTCTGTACAAAATATCACCCTACCAATGATTTCCCTGATTTACCTATACTAAAATCCATTTTCAAGGGAGGGGGAGAACCTCAGCAAACATCGTATCCCCCCAAGAGGGCATGGAGACAACAACATCCTAATATGCTTGTAGATACCACCACACAATATTCACAACAAAAATGGGTACCTCCAATGTCTTACCCTCAATGGTCACCTCAACAACCAAAAATCCAGTCTTGGAAAGAAAGATGGAGGGGGCCTACATATGGGAATGTTACATTTTAGACAACAACCTTTCCCACCTACCCACAATACCCTTTCAATATCTCTTAGTTTCTAATGAGATTTAATCCCCTTTCTCTCCCTCCACCTCCATAGCCGCACCAACAACTTACATTGCCTATGAACCCAAATCTACAACAACAAATGCAAGTTGCACCTATCCCAAACCCTCCTCAACCTACCCTTATTCCTATACAACCCATTCCTAATCCAAATAATAGACCTACACAGCCTGTAAAAAATATTGAAGTACAAACCTTCCCCACTTATGTGATAACTCCTCCTTCATTTAATGGAATTGAATTAAGATCAAGGAGGGTTTTGAATAAACCAAATCTTACTGTGGTTATTCAAGACGAAGAGCAAGTAGATAATCAAGCAGTTCAAGAAGAAGAAAAAATGGACAACCAATCAAATGAAGAAAGAGACACCCCTATACAACAAGAAAGTCCTCCTCACACTTCTCACCCAACAGAAATACCTCAGAAAACTAATCCTCCTCCTTATCCAGAAAGGTTACTTGTGAAGAAATTTGAGGTACCTCTAGGACATAATCTAAATACTGAACTTAGAAACATATGTGTAAAGATTCCCCTACTTCAGGCCATCAAGGGCATACCTATTTATGCTAAGATTGTAAGGGATATTTGTATTACAAAGCTAGGGAGGAAGAGGAAGGAGCCTCATGCTATACAGGTGGTTGGGAAATTATCAAAATTTATATCAGAAATTTCATCTAAATATAATGATCCAGGAAATATAGTGGTGACCATAGAGATTAATGGCGTTTATTTTCCAAACACACTTATTGATCTAGGAGCATCAATAAATTTTATGCCAGTTGACACCATGAAAACCCTTCAAATCAATCACCTAAGACCAACACAGACTTTGATGGAATTAGCAGACAAATCAGTTATCAACCCAACAAGAAGTCTAGATGATGTAACAATAATCTAAAAAGATTTTTTAAAGACTATGGTTGAGTTTTAAACATGAGTTCATTAACCATTTAATAAATTGATGAAAGAGGAAGAATTAAAGATGTAACATGGTAGCCATAATGAAATATACAGATCTATAAATAAGCACAAGAATCAACAAACCATAACAACAAAAGTTGTTAACGGAGTTTGGCAATATCGCCTACGTCTTCGGGCCTTGTCTTAGTGGGTGAGGTTTTCTTATTTCTCTTCAAAGCTTAAAAAGTACATCTGAAAAGTGTCAAATGGATTACAAAATGATCTGGTGTTTTGCTAGATATCGAGAACCCAACACAACTAATGGCATTGAAAACGAATGAATGAAGCTCCCAGAAATGGCCCTTAAAGTTGCTCTCCTCAATGGCTTCCCTGCATAAAAATGGTTTTGACGGTCAAATTCCTCAGCATTTCTCCTGTTCTGAACCCCTCTTAAGTTATCAATAACCTCTAGTTTATATAGGCTTGAATGTGGAGACAACCTCCCAACTTCCCCCCAAGATCTAGCCTCAAAAAGAGCTCCAAATCCTCCTAAAATAGACTGAAAAATCAAATAAAATCATATTCTAAAGTTCAAAAACCCAGTTTTGGCCAAAATATAGGGTACAACCCCCTATTCTCGGGCTCCTGGCCATATGGCGCAGATCCATGTGTTTATGGGCTAGATGTTGTGCATTGGCCTCTTGATTCTTGGCCCTGGTCATGTGGTTATGGCCCATGTGGCCACAACCTATACCTCCACGTGCCCCTATTGTTGTTGGCCCTCAGTCTCCAGACCTGGATCACGTGCCTTGTTCGGCGGACTAGCCCTGCCGATCGAGCACTAACCCCACAAATCTGCATGCGCCAATATATAGTGCAGGGTTATATGGAATGGTCATGCGGTAGTTTGTGTCGGGGGGTGGGGCTAGGCCCCAACCCTTTTTTTTCCGCCCGAAATACATTGTTTGCAAGCTTAAATATAAGTTTTAAACCTTATATTACAAGAACTAATGTGGGAGGGCTGGTAGCCCGACCTTGCCAAAATCATTCCCCATGCTCGGAGGTCACGGGTTCAACTCCTGTGGAGTCCATAAAAGTTTTCCACAACCAACCAATGGAGGGGTGCCATGTGGCAACTCATGACTGAGCCATGTGGCACCATTACATTCGCCCATATGAGGACACATGTCAACAAATGATTCATCCACCTGCCACCAACATCTACCTAGTCAGTATTCCACTCCTCTACCACAACATTGTATGGTCGTACGACCTGTACAGTCAGCTGCCATGCCAACACTGTAAGGACTTTATAGTCAGCAAAAAAATTGCATGTTTGACAAAATGAACAGAACGTGATATATTTCGTATACGGTGTCTATTTGAGCCCATTCAAGTTTCATTGGGTTCGTAAGGATTAGGCATACAAACACGTCTATTTTGAGGTGATTCTTATCACTTTGATTTTTAGGCCTTTCTGAACCCATTTTGGTTCCTGGATCCATTTTGGATCAAGCCTCCCCACTAAGAACTTTTGGTCCTCCAAAAGGATACTAACCAATCATCAAGTGCGAGATAGGCCACCCCACTTGTTATCTGTCTTTAAACTCCATCATGTGCACATGTCTCATCAAGATCAATTGAAAAACAACTATGACAACTAACAACATATTGTTAGCCACTTGTACTATGTCACATCTTACTGAAGCCACTATCATCCATGTTAACAACATTAGCAATGATAATATAAAAAATATGACTGCAAATGAGCTAATATTTTTGTAGTACTAGCACAACATTAGCTTATCTACAATCATCTCATGTTCTTTCTTAAGATCAATTGCTTGATTTGGGACAATTATAGGTGTGTTTCTTGCATGAGCTACCTTCCTTAATTGTTCCATTGTTTGAAGAGATTGGTTTTCTTTTAAGTGATGAGCATGTACAACATATTCCTTTCTTTCTTTGATTAAGTGATATTGATTATGTTCCCTATAGAATATTTATTTGCGATCATACAAATAAGGACTTCCTAAGACCATTCCACATTCATTGAGTGGCACAACAACACACGTTACCTCATCCACAAACTTATATGAAATTGCAAACTTTAATGTGCATTTCTTTGTTATGTGAAATTTATGATTGTTGCTTATCCATTTAAGTGAGTAAGTTTTATGATGCATCTTAGTGTTTAATCCCAATTGTTTAACCACTTCATGTGAAATCAAGTTATATTGAGATCCACTATCTATCAGTGTGTCAATCTTAGTATGCCTCATTATGACCCTTAGGTGAACAAATTTACTTCTAGAATCAAATCCATCACCAATTTTACCTGTCAAACCAACCACTGTGATTTTAGATTCATCACTTGAATCCGATCCCAAGTCCGTTGGTCGTGATGTTGTTGCAATTGTTTGCCTCCCTTTCCTCTCTTTGAACCACTTTAGTCTCTTCTTAGGATGCAATTTCCAGCAATGGTCATCATTGTGCCCTTCTTTCTTGCAATTCTTGCAAGAGATCTTCTCTTCCTTTCTTCCCACTGAATCTTCTTTCATGCCATTCAACTTATTTTTGTCCTCTTTCTTTGAAGGAGATTCCCCTAATACACCAACTCATGTTTTCCTTGCCTCAATGTACGTTGCTTGAACATAAACCTCACCAAGATTAGTAGGTCCAAACATAAATACAATGTTACGAATATGTGCAGGTAAACCTCCTATATACTTCATAAGAGTTTCTTGTATATGTGATGGAATGTCTAAGACTAATGCCATCTTACGGAATTCTTTTGTGTATTCTTACATTGTTTGTCCCTTTCTTAGTTTAATGCCTTTCCATTCAATTAAAGCCTTCTCTTTATAACCCAAAGGATAAAATTTCTTTCTAAGTGCATAAACAAAAACTTTCCATGATGGAAATACATTACCCAGTTGTTGTGTGCCATTTTGCAACTTGCTTTGCCACCAGATGAGTGTTGTTCCTGCAAGTCAAAGCGATACGAATTTAATTTGAGTTGCCTCATATTTGATTTGTTGCACACTGTAATAAACTTACATATTTCTGACCCATTTATCAAGCCTCTCTGCATTGACTTCACCATCATACATGGGTAATTCAAACTTTACATCAAGCTTAAGTAAAGGAATATCATTTTTATGTTTATGGGAATGTTTTCTTGTGGTGGATTTGGAGCTTGTACTTGAAGAAGAATAAGTTGATGGAGAAGAAGGAGGTGAAGGAGGATTTTTAGGAGGATCCTCTCCTTCTTCACTTTTGACCTTTGAATATTTACCTAGAATCGGTCTCTTCTGATCCGAGTAATCATCATATAAAACCTTCATCATCTCCGGCATGGTGAAGAAGTTCTTTTGAAACTCTACCTCGTCATGAGAAAGTCCCTCTTCCGATGCCATATTGTCACTTTGAGAATTTCTCTTTCTCGATCCAATCTTAGGATTCTCTTCAACAAGATCACCTTCACCATGATTCAACTTTACCCTGGTAATCATGCAAACTCAAAAACCAACCGTCAACCTGCTCTGATACCACTTGATCTAAAAAGATCTTTTAAAGACTATGGTTGAGTTTTAAAACATGAGTTAATTAACCATTTAAGAAATTGATGAAAGAGGAAGAATTAAAGATGTAACATGGAATCCATAATGAAATATACAGATATGGAAATAAGCACAACAATCACCAAACCATAACAACAAAAGTTGTTAACGAATTTCGGCAATGTCGCCTATGTCTCTGGGCCTTTGTCTCAGTGGGTGAGGATTTATTATTTCTCTTCAAAGCTTCAAAAGTACATATGCAAATTGTCAAATGGATTCCAAAATGATCTAGCTGTGTTCTGCTTGATCTCAAGAACCCAACACAACTGACAACGTTGAAAACAAATAAACGAAGCGCCCAGAAATGGCCCGCAAAGTTGCTCTCCTCAATGGCTTCCCTGCATAAAAATGGCTTTGAATGTCAAATTACTCAACATTTCTCCTTTTTTGAACCCCTTTGAAGCTGCCAATAACCTCTGGTTTATATAGGCTTGAATTTGGCAACAACCTCCCAACTTCCCCTCAAGATCTGGCCTCAAAAAGAGCTTCATATCCTCCAAAAATGGACTAAATCTCCCAAAAAAGACTGAAAAATCAAATAATATCATATTATAAAGTTCAAAAACCCATTTTTGGACAAAATACAGGGCACGACCCCCTATTCTCCGGTTCCTGTCCATATGGCACAGATCCATGTGTCCACAGGCTAGAAGTTGCGTGTTGGCTCCTCGATTCCTGGCCCTGGTCATGTGGCTATGCCCCATGTGGCCACGACCTATACCTCAACGCGCCCCTATCATTGTTGGCCCTAGGTATTCAACCCCTGTTCATGCGCCTTGGTCGGTGGGCTAGCCTTGCCGACTGGGCTCTAACCCCACAAATTTGTGCGCGCCAATAAATAGTGCAGGGTTATATGGAATGGTCATGTGATAGTTTGTGTCGGGGGTTGGGGTTAGGCCCCAGCCCTTTTGTTTCCACCCGAAATACATTGTTTGCAAGCTTAAATATAAGTTTTAAACCTTATATTACAAGAGCTAATGTGGGCAGGCTAGTAGCCCGACCTTGCCAAAACCATTCCCCATGCCCAAAGGTCACAGATTTGACTCTTGTGGAGTCCATAAAAATTTTCCACAACCAACCAATGGAGGGGTTCCACGTGGAATCCCATGAATGAGCCACGTTGCACCATTACATTTACCTAGATGAGGACATGTGTCAACAAACGATTCGTCCACCTGCCACCAACATCTG
This sequence comes from Picea sitchensis, assembly GCA_010110895.2. Taxonomy (NCBI): domain Eukaryota; kingdom Viridiplantae; phylum Streptophyta; class Pinopsida; order Pinales; family Pinaceae; genus Picea; species Picea sitchensis. The sequence continues at coordinate 31,292 of SNQJ01S0063471.1, forward strand.
CCTAGTCAACATGCCACTCCTCTGCCATGTCACTGTACGGTTGTACGACCTATACAGTTAGCTGCCACGCTAGCATTGTATGGACTGTACAATCAACAAAAAATTTGAATGTTTGGCAATACGAACAAAACACGCTATATTTTGAATATGGTTTTTGTTTGAGCATGTTCAAGTTTTTTTGGGTTCGTAACGACGAGACCTACACACATGTCTGTTTTGAGGTGATTCTGAGCACTTTCATTTTTAGGCCTTCCTAGGCCCATTTTGGCTCCTGGATCCATTTTGGATCAAACAATCACCTTGGCCTCTTGGGAGTATCTTGTGGATTTCTTAGTGATTCATCCTAAATCCTCCAAACCAGGACACCCAGTGGTGCTTGGCCAACCTTGGTTGGCCACTGCTGATGCGTTTATCAATTGTCGGTTTGGAGAGATGACAATCTCCAATGGGAGCCAAAGTCAAAAACTTATTTTCTTTCCTCCTACCCAACCAACCACTGAATTTCCTCTTTGGTTGGAGAATCCCTATGGGGAGGAGGACTGTACTCAACCCTTGTTAACTCTTGAACAAGTAAAAGGAGTTCAAGAGAAAATTGGAGAACAAATTTTAAGCATGTTTTTGGCTGATACAAAATGCATTGAATACCCTCAATCTTTTCCTGAATATGTACATATTTTCAACTCTAGATTTTAGGAAATATGGCACCCCTGCACCTCTACGGTAGCCACCATTTCACAAGAAGATGAAGGGAAATAATCAATTGTCCATGCTGTTGAAATCAACCCTTAAAAATCCTTGTATATCAATGCTAGTTTAGAAACAGATCACCAACAAAAATTGATTCAAATGATTCAAGGGAAATCTGGTGCTTTTGCATGGGACTACTCTAACATGAAAGGGATTCACCCAGACACTTGTATGCATCATATTTACACTAATGACCAAATCAGACCGGTTAGGCAACCCCAAAGAAGAATGAATCCAGCCTTAAAATACACAGTGAAAGAAGAACTCCAAAAACTCTTGCATGCCAATTTTATTTACCCTATATTAGATAGCAAGTGGGTATCCCCATTAGTTATTGTCCCTAAGAAAAATGCTAAAGGGAGAATTTGTGTGGAATTTCGAGAATTAAACAAGGCTACCTACAGGGATTACTTTCCTTTGCCTTTCATAGACCAGGTCTTGGACACTTTGTTTGGGAAGAGGTATTTTTCTTTCTTGGATGGGTTTAGTGGTTACAATCAGATCCAAATTTCACCAGAAGATCAATAAAAAACCACATTTACTTGCCCATGGGGTACCTATGCTTATAGGGTTCTTCCTTTTGGTTTGTGTAATTCCCCTACTACCTTCCAAAGGGTTATCTTGGCCATTTTCTCTAATTTGACCCATGAATGTATAGAAGTCTACATGGATGACTTCACAGTATATGGGGATGATTTCTAGCAAGCATTGGAAAATTTGGAGAAAGTACTGATTAGGTGTAAAGAAACCAACCTTTCCCTCAGTCATGAAAAATCTAGAATGATGCTCACTGAAGGAATTGTTTTAGGTCATCACATCTCTGGTATTGGAATAAGGATAGACCCTGCCAATATTGACATCATTTCTCAAATCAAAATCCCTAGCTCACAGAAAGAAGTCATAATCTTTTTAGGTCATGTCGGTTACTGTAGGAGGTTCATTCATAATTTTACAAACCCAGTTGCCCCATTGTTCAAAGTGGTAGCAAAAGAGGGTGAATTTTGTTCGAATGAACAATGTCAGATTTCGTTTGAAATTTTAAAAACAAATCTTTCAAGTGCCCCTGTTTTAAGAGGACCAAACTGGTCTCTTCCTTTTCATATCTGCACAGATGCCTCAGATACAACTTTGGGGGATGTTTTAGGACAAAGGGAAGGATAGATTCCATATGTTGTATACTTTGTCAGCAAAAACCTTTCACCTACTGAAGTAAATTATACTGTCACTGAAAAATAATTTTTGGCAGTAGTACATGCCATTAATAAGTTCATACACTACATAACAGGGTATGAAGTTTTTGTACATACAATCCACTCATCCATTAGATTTTTTTATGAACAAACTTGTTACAAATGCTAGAGTAACTAGATGGTTGTTATTACTGCAAGAATTCAATATCACCATCATTGACAGGCCTAGAAGAGATAATTTAGTTGTTGATTTCTTGTTTAGACTCATTCATACAGGTGATAATGCACCAATAGATGACAATTTTCCAGATGAGAATCTATTTGATATTTCTACTTACATTCCTTGGTATGCAGATGTAGCCAACTATCTTGTAACAAGAAATCTACCTCAGAATCTGTCCTCCTGAGAAAAAAAGAGAATTATCCAGCTAAGTGCCAATTACATGTGGCATGATGATTGTTTATACCGAAATGGGCTTGGTTTGGTGATCATAAGGTGTGTCCAGGAGGATGAAATGCATGACATCTTCAAAGCCTGTGATGATGGTCCATGTGGAGGCCATGTTTCTGATAAAATAACAACATACAAGATATTACAGTCCAACTATTATTGGACAACTATTTTCAAGGATGAAAAGAAGTATGTGGCTAGTTGCGATGATTATCAGAGGATGGGAAAACTTACTGAAGTTGATGAGATGCCCCTCCAAGCTCAGGTAGTAATTGAACCTTTTGAGAAATGGGCTTTTGATTTTGTAGGACCTAGTAACCCTATGTATCGAAGTTAGAAGTACATCTTGGTCTGTACAGATTATGTGACCAAATGAGTGGAAGCTAAAGCTTTATATTCTACTAATGAACAATCTGTTGTAGATTTTATTTTTGAAGAAATATTTACTCACTTTGGTGTTCCTCGAGAAATAGTGACTGACCAAGGAACCTAATTCACCTCCAATCTGGTCAAATCTGTTACCGAACTGTACAAATTAAACATATAAAATCTTCACCTTATCACCCTCAAGAAAATGGGCAGGTGGAATCAACTAACAAGGTAATAGAAGTTATTCTTACCAAGACTGTTCAACTACATCATAAAGACTGGGTTCGTAGGTTGCCTAAAGCCTTATGGGCCTATAGAACAACTTGGAGAAACACAACTTGCCATACACCTTATGAGTTTGTATATGGGAAGCAGGTGCTGCTTCGCATAGAATTTCAAGTGAAAACCTTCAGGACTGCCATGCAATTAGGGATGGATTTGGATGAAGCTAAAAAACAAAAGCTATTACAGTTGAATAAGATTGATGATATCAAACAAGATGATCTTCAAAGGACTACCCTTATACAATAAAAAATGACTAAATGGCATGATAAGTACATTAAGAAGAAGTATTTTTAGTCAGGTGATTGGGCTCTACTATATGATAGTAGGTTCAATAATTTTAAAGGTAAATTATCTACTAGATGGTTGGGACCCTATGAAGTTGATAAAATTTACAACAATGGTTCAGTTAAGATAAATACTATTGATGAGAATTAGACTTCCTTTGTCTTGAATGGACATCAATTGAAGGTTTATCATAAACCTCTATCCAAAGAGGATTTTATCAGACATGTTCTTCAAAATTATGAAATGCAACTGGTAAGTAAGGGGATTTCTCCTCTTATTGATCCACCATAGTAATTTTGTTGTGTGAATTAATTTGGCTTTGTACATATCTGTAAATAAATGTGTCATTAGATAGAAATTTTGGTGTTACTAACAAACAAAAAAAAGTTGATTGTGTTCTCATGTAGATAAATGAATAATGAGGACATTTTCCAGGTGTAGGCCTACCCCTTTATCCAACCCTGGTAAATCATTTTTGGAAAAGGAACTAAATGGAGTTTTCTTTAAGTTTTTCAGACTCCTAAAAATTGAAAACACCGGTGAGAAGTAACTGGCCCAGGCTCGAGAAAATTCCACGAGACATTACATGAAGTTTTCTTTAAGTTTTTCAGACTTCTCAAAATTGAAAACATCGGTGAGCAGGAACTGGCCTGGGCTCGAGAAAAATCCATGGGACAATAGATGGAGTTTTCTTTAAGTTTTTCAGACTCCTTAAAACTGAAAACATCGATGAGCATTAACTGATTTGGGCTCAAGAAAAATCCATAGAATAGTAGTAGTTAGGATTATTTTTATAATAAAAAGGAAGTGGAAACATGAGCAGTGATCAACTTGGTTCCAAAAAGATGAGGATTCAGAATATCAACATGAGATTGTCCAACTACAAAGTACCTTCTTGTTACAGATCTTGGGGCCCATTCATTGAAATCTTTTTCCTTATTTTTTCACACTTCAACTGCAAATTTAGAGCTCATGTACCAAGTGTTGTTATTTGTTTTACCTACATGGTCTTTCAGTATAATAAAATCACATGTTCTCCTCCGTAGCAATAGAAAACACCAACAATTTCTGCAAAGTGCAGCCTACAAAGTTCTAGTCTACAGAACACCACTACTAGGTACCTTATCCAATTCTCATTGAGTATCAGAATACAATTTTGTGGTGATCTGGTACTGGATAACATCTCTGGGCTATTCCTGTGCAAAAATGTTGTCCTATGTGCTCATCCGATACTGTGGGAGAAGGCCTGCGCTTATCTGGTACTGTAACAAATTCACCCTTGTATTCATCCGGTACTATGGGAAAAGGCTTGTGCTATTCTGGTACTGGGCAAAAATTTTCACTAATCCGGTATTACAACAAATTCACCCATGTGTTCATCCAGTAATAAAGGAGAAGGTCTATGTTGGTCCAGTATTACAACAACTCTTTGCAGTGGTCCAACACTAAGCAGTAGTTTGGTACTAAGGTGTGATCCTGTATTCGAGATGAAGTTTGGTAATCCTTATCCTATACTCAAAGTTTTTTCTTCTCGATATAAATTCTTCTATTTTTTCCCATCATGTTGATGAGTTGGATGAGGATAAGTGTGTTATGGAGGAGCCTACTGCATCCAAGAAAAGCAAAACCTCCCAATATCAGAAAACAAGTCCAGCCCTGATTCTAAAAACTAAAAGGTAGAAAAGAAAGGACTTTGGGCAAGGTGAATGCTCAAATAGTGCTCCTTAGGAAACCATTTAATTATCACAAGATCCAGTTAGAAAGTTATAAAAGGCCCATGAACTAAACATTCAAAGCAGTAAAAAGTGTCAAAAGAAGGATGTGTCAGAAGAACAAATCCTAGAGGAGCCCACTACATCCAGGAAGGAGAGGCTTGCCCAATCTAAGGAACCAAGTTCAGCCTTGATCCCTAAAAATCAATTTCCACGAAGTGAGAGGCGAAAAAGGAAGAAACTTGGTCAAAATGAAGCTTCATATGGTGCCCCTAAGGCAATTGTTGAGTTCCCTCAAGAATCAGTTAATGAGTTTGAGAAGACTCCTGAAGAAGCTATTGTGTTTCCTCAAGAGCCAACTAGTGAGTTGGATAAGACTCCTGAGGTGACAAGTGGAAGTAAGGGGAAGCTTAAAATGAGGAAGGTTCAAAAGAAAAAAATCTTAGAGCGTACACCTCAGCCCTCCAGAGTGGAAACAAGGAATGTTCAGCAAAAACAAACTCCAGAACCTACACTTCGGTCCTCCAAGGTGAAAATCAAATTTGTATAGGAGAAACAGGTCCCCATGCCTATAACTACTACTAAAACAAAGAAGAGAAAGTTGTTTGAAGAGACTTCCACCCCTGTTAGCAAATCTGAGGAAGCCTCACTTCCTATACGAAGAACTACAAGAAGCATGGATAAACAAATAATAGTTCCACATGTGGCTTATGTTCCAGAGGAGTCTATTGATATTCTGACTTCCCCAGAGAAAGAAAGTTGCTATGGAGAAAGAATTAGTGATATTGGGGGGTTAGTGACAAAAACCTTGAGAGGTTTAAGAAAGGAGAAGGAAGCTCGAAGGGAGGTAACTGAACAAACAACCATATATGATATTGTTAGCTCCATGAGAAAACAAAAATTGATAGTGAAGGTTGGGAAACTGACAAAACAGAATGAGAATTTGAAACAAGAGGTTACATAGTATCAAGTTTTGGATAAGCACATTAAGGCAAAGAATGCACAAAAATAGAAATAATATAACCTAAGGTTACAGGATGTGCAAGAAGAGGTCTCTGCTAAACTCAACAAAGTTATGTGTTTGATCAAATACACAAGGTGATTAAGAAAGAGCTCAGGAGTGAGGCCTCTGGTTTCAATATTCTACAGCCAGATAAATGGTGTTCAGACAGGATGGAAGATGGTTCAGTTTTGCAAAGTTTTGAGTATCATTTTTGACATTTTTTCATGAGGACATGCAATGACTTAACCATGGGGGAAATGTCGAGTCTCCATTTTGACACCTCTATTACCCTATATTATCCTCTATCTGGGTCAATTTTACCTCTGACATGTGCATATGTTGTCTATTTCCTCTACATACCTACCTTGTGACATTGTCCATATGCATAAGAGGTAACCTATGTTAAAACATGATTTGTTTGATTTCTTGATTAAATTGGGATTAAATAGTTGATTATTTATGCTCCTAATTACTTTCACTATTATTAAGCAGCTTCATGACAAGGCATCACTTCATCCGGTACTACCGACGGTTAGGTACTGCAACAACCAACTGATATATTCTGGTACTTCGCCTGATCTGGTACTCTGCTTGATCTGGTACCAACATTGCAGTGATCTGGTACCACCTCTGCACTGATTCAACACCAACTATGCACTGATCCGGTACCAATTCTATGCCTATTCTGATACGACCATTGCGTTGATCTAGTACCACCATTGAAATTATTTGGTACCACCATTGCGTTGATCTAGTACCCAGATCTATTATTGTGCTAGTCTGGTACTAAACTCCTATCTACAGGATTAACGTTTTGAACGAGTATGCTGGTGATGATTTCAAAATTTAGTTGGATAGAAGCATCCTTGGATCGCTTGGAGATCACGATAGACTTCATCACTCATGCACTTTGTAGCATGAGGATGAAGTCGATTCCTTGAGATACGATATGATTCACCAATTGTAATATTTTGTAAACATTTGATAATTATCCTCAGACCTTGATTATAATGGTTGACCCTCTTTAAAAGGGATGATGTGTAGATGATAGATAAAAAAAGTAGAGAAGGATATACATTGTTATGCTGGGAAATGAAATGTTGAATTACTGATTCACTTGATCAATTGAAGGAGTATGAATGCTAGCTTGTGCAATTTATGAGTATGAGTAAGGTGTTTTAGTTTGTAATTTATTTATAGGTACCTTGTTGGTTCGGCAAGGGCCCACCGCCCCAACCAAGGTAAGCCTCCATGTATATGTCTTTGTGTGGAATAAGTTAATTGTGTGAATGTGCAAATGTAATAGTTGTGTTGTAAATGTTTCTAAGTGTATGAACTTTTCTGAAGTACAATACAGATTTCTAAATAAATTTAATTTTGGATCACTATGAATGAACAGTTATGCATTGAGCATAGTAGATAATTCTTTTTTCATTTCTACAGATTGATATTTAGTTAGCAAAAGTTGGATATATGTTTGGGATGGTTAAATAAGAAATTGTTATTGTTTAAATTTATGATTGTGTTGTTCTCGGTAGGTACAAGAACAATAAGACTTCATCTCTCACCTTCATGCTCCATGTAAGGAAGTATTTCAATCATATTGACTATCTCTTGTATTGAAGAAGATTTGATTTGAATTGATTAAGTTATGGTTGGTTTCTTTCTAAGAGTAAATAAAGTGAATAGTTAATTTCTATTTCAATTGCTACACGAAGCAAGGTCTCAGTTCATCTCTTCATTTCGTGAGCCTATAATGAACACAAACTTGTTATATAAGCAAGAACCTTTTCAATTGAGTGTTTATTTGAGATTTTTACTATAAGCTTTATCTTCTAAGTTTGAAGTTGTGTGAAGTATTTGTTGGCAGCCAATTCACATTTTTTCATTGTCTCATAAGCTGCCTATACCTATGTCTTGCAAACTTCAAGTTTTCCTCGCATTTTTCAAATAAACGAAACTTTCATTTCTTGAGACATTTACACATTTGTCTTCGTGAAGTTTTCATGACTGTAAGCATGAAAACCTCTCCTTTCGAGGTCACATTTCTATCACTATCTGAACTGTGATGATCCTTTTATCGATATACCTACTGCACTTACCTTTTTGTTTATCATCATGTGGCTGTAAGGATTTTCGAATTATGCTCATTAGACATTCTTATATTGATTGCTTGACTTGATTATGTTGAATTTATAAGACATTGAGTATTTGGATTTGCATTTTATGACTTGCCTAATCGTTAATCCTGTGAAATGCATAGGGGTTTGATTAAATTTTTATATACATATGATGTAATCCCTATGTTAATCTTTTCATAATGTATAGGCTGGTCAGCTATATGAATATCATTTTGGCACCATGGTTAAACTATGGATTATACACATTGACACATTTTGACTTGGGTTTTGATTTGTATAGCATAGTGTTGGCACGGATTGGTGTTCACCTTTGATTTCATTGCTTGTGCACATGGTTTAATGGTTGAACTATGCTTTGATGGGTATAACAGCTATGTAAAACTCTCAATTGTACAGTTGATATGATATTTATGCATGCCAGAGATAACCTCCAACCCCCTCGCACACTTTTCATCAATGCCCACCTCCTTACCAGGGTTATCTTTGTTGATTTTTGGGAAAACCTCTAAACCTACTCTGTTCAAACCCTTATCCCTTAGCCTAGCTCTCGGTGTGTTATCTCCTAGCTCCTGTAGGGCGAATTCAAACCCCCTGGTGTTCATAGTTAGTGTTGGTTTCATTATTGCCAGAGAAGACTGCCCCGTAATTTCCCCCAGAGTCACGTTTTTGCGTGAGCGATTTTGGGCAAACAGTGTTGAATCAGATCGAACGGTTGAAAACCCAGAACCGTTTTTAGCCCCTTTACCTTCATCGCGAGCGGTTGCTTCAGAAAGTGAGCCATTACAGAGATATAGCTCTTGTTTTAGAGGTCATTTTTCAGATTTCCTCAATGGCTGAAGGGAACGTTTTGGTTTGTGTGTTGAAATGTTTTCTCCAGACCTGGGCCACAACATCTCTTTCACTCGCCCAACCATGTGTCTTTGCATCTTGCTGAACCCTGGATTAATCCAAAGGGCATTCAACTAGTCTGCCAACATTTTTTTTTACATCTACAGGACAAGAAATTGTGCAGACTTATCACTTAAATCTCAGGAGCTTACTGCTATATTTTTAACAGTGAGGGTGTATTGCACTCTTGTTTTGAAATATGATATACACTTTGTAGGTGATTGTAGCTAATCACAAGGGGGATAAAGTTCTCCTCATGAAGTCTGTTGGCATTGTAGATGCTGGTCCAAATGTTGTATTTGAGATGGTCTTCAGTCTTGAGAAGTCACAGAGATATGAATGGGATATATTGAATATTGACCTAGAGCTGATTGAACGATTGGATGGACATAAAGATATTGTTTATGGAGCATATGACCCAAAGTATTTGACAAGGTGGCATTCAAAAAGAGATTTTTTTTGCTCACTCGACATTGGCAACGATGGCACATATACTATCTTGCAATATCCAACTATGCTCAAGCTGTGGCCTGTAAAGTCTGGTTGTCCACATATTAAGCTAAATCCTACTGTTTGGGAAATCATGAAGGCAAGTCCAGGGAAACCACAAGGAACTCAGAGTTCTTTTGTGACTCAAACAATGGAGATACATTCTTCAGGTTGGGGACGTTGGAAGAAGAGATATTTTGCCAAATTTGAAAAGACTGTTCCATATATCTTATTCTGTC